>PVKS010014411.1:0-48417 GCA_004027875.1 Aplodontia rufa | reverse complement strand
TTTTTTTTTTTTTTTTAATAGAGACCATGAGAAAGGGAGAGAAAGAATCAGTTTTAGTTTTTCATGTGGCTTTCGTTGCTCCAACACTTCATCATATACATAGTGCAGGAGTTCAAACCTGTGTCCTTGCACATGCCAGGCAAGCACTGTAACTGCTGAGCCACTGCTCCAGCCCCAGCTAATTGTTTCTTAATCTGTATGCCTTGGTTTAGGTCCTGGTTCCTTGGGCACCTGCCCTGAAGTGGGAGTAGGGAACTATGTCTTCTTGCTCAGCATTTTATTCCTACAAACTTGTGCATAGTTGTGTTTGTTAAATGGTGAACAAGTAAATAACTTTTGCAGATAGACAATTTAGTCCCCAACTGTCATAACTAGTTAAGTAATAGACCCCAAAGTTCAAGTTGAAGACTAACACCAAAGCCATTTTCCCCCTACACTAAGCCACTCTGTAGTTATAAATTATTAAACATTCTGAGGAGGGCCGAGAGGCAGATTAAGGTAATTAAAACAATACATCTAGTTAAATAATTGATCCAATATAAAAATATAACAAAACTAATTTTCCATAAACCTAATCATGAAAATGCTGGTTTTACTATCTTTTAAGAAGTAGTTTATTCTGATTTTAGACTTACACAAGCTAAAATAATAACACAGTAAAAGGACCACAAATACAGGGTAGTTTGTGGGATCTTGAGATGTGTTACCTTGAAAATATTTTATTAGTGAGGTAACATTCACCTGTCTCACCAGCCACACCACCCACTTGGTACCAGAGAATGAACTCGGGCGCTTAACCACTGAACCATATCCCCAGCCCTTTTTATTTTATTTTATTTTTTTTATTTTGAAACAGGGTCTCGCTAAGTTGCAAAGGCTGGCTTTGAGGTTGTTATCCTTCTGCCTCAGCCATCCTGAGTTGCTGGGATTACATGTGTACACGCACCACCATGTCTGGCTAGTTGGGATCATTTTGACAAAATGATATATGCATGAAATTTTTTTTAGTCCCTGCTCTCACCCTATTCACTACTTTCCCTCCACTTTCTCTGCTTCCTCTACTGTCCCACTGCCCACTCCATTTTTTCTTTCTTTCTTTTTTTTTTTTTTTTTTTTTTTTTTTTTTTTTTTTTTTGCATGATTACAAGTATCTTTGTGTCCCATGGTAAGCTGAAATGTTAGAAGGTTTTCTGGAAATTATATAAAATTCTTTCTTTATGGATGCTGTTACTTTTCCTTCTATCAATCCCTTTTGCATTATGTATCTTTTTCTTTAAGGAGAACCTCAACTCTCCTTCCTTGAGAGCTGTTCATTATTTCTCTCTCCAGCCCTATACCTTTTTACCCCATGCCTCTTCAAAGTCTTTGCTTTACTTATATAGAAGTTCTTAAAACTCTTGACTAAGGTCAATCTCCTGTGGGATCCTTGGCTAACCCCATTTCTAGTATAATGTATTCTTTTTGTACCAGGGTTTGAACCCAAGGGTGCTTAGCCATTGAGCCACAGTCCCAGTACTTTTTTTTATTTTTTATTTCCTGTTTTGAGACAGGGCTTCGCTAAGTTGCTGAGACTGACTTAGTTCCCAGCACATATGTGGTTATGTGCTGCATTTTAAAGTAACAAAAGTAGTCATTAAGTCTTGGGCCTCAAGTCTTCTTCAGTATGAAGTAATAAACTGGTGGTAGTACAGAGCAGGAAGTACAAATGTAGTCACTATTTTGACTTTTCTTCTCTGGGCCTACAGAATTTGATTTCTGGATTAGATTAGTCTTTAGTGGTTCAGATTCCCATTGTGGATGTTAGTAGTTTTCCAGTCCCATTAGTTAGTTATCTCTTAGGCTCTCTGGATGAAAGCAGGGCACAGACCTATAGTTTTATCTGAATTAGAGGAAAGTGTACTGCAGAAGTAACCATAGTATTTCCCCCATGTACTGCATGGTATTGAACCCAGGACTTTGCACATGCTAGGTAAGTGCTCTACCTCCAAGCCACATTCCCAGCCCCCTCCCACCCCACCCCCTATTTTAAAGAATGAGAGAGATAAAGATAAAAACCGAATCAATTTTATTTATTTTTTCATCTGGCTTTAACTTCTCTAACACTTAGTTGTATATGTGGTGCTGGGGTTTGAACCTCAGTCCTTGTGCATGCCAGGCAAGTGCTCTTCCCCTGAGCCACCACTCCAGTCCCATTCCCAGCCCTTTTTATTTTATTTCTTTTTATTTTATATATTTATCTTTTTATATTTTATGATATTGTCTTAAGTTGTCCAGGCTGGCCTTGAGCTTGCGGTTCTCCTGCCTCAGTTTCCCAAATAGCTTGAATTAGAGGCTTGCTCCACTTGCACCTGACTATCATGTAATTTTTAATATTAAAAAATTAGTGCTAGGGCTGTGGCTCAGTGATAGAACACTTGCCTAGCACATGTGAGGCCCTGGGTTTGATCCTCAACACCACAAAAATAAGCAAACAAAAATAAAATGAAAAGTAAAAAAGTGAATAAAATTATTCAATCCACAAATCACAAATTGTGGCCCCCCAAATCTTTTAGAATGAATTATCCCACATTAGACCAAATTCTCCTTTAATTTGTAAGCTTAGAGTCTAGAATGATTAGAGTCTAGACTTCATTCTGTTGGCATTTGCTTCCTATATTTGGTTGAACTTCTGTGTTTTCTTAAATGTTTCTAATTTAGGACTTACTTTCCTGAAATAAGAGCCAGGCTAAATACAGACATTAGTAGATTTCACACAATTCTTCTATGACTGAGAATTTAGGAGAGAAATCCAGGTGTTCCCCCACTCCTTCCCGTCATGTTTGGAAAGTTTACCTGTGCCACATGATCAGCTGGCTTTTCTACTCCAGGCGAAGGACTGCTTCTCATCCCATTTCAGTTCTCCATCACCTAGCTCTCTGGTGCACAAGTTTTTAACAAGAATCCGTTTTTATATGTCCTTATCAGCGTAATTTCAAATAAAGAACAACAAAGTACTTGGAAACATCAGTGTAGCAACCTGTCATGAGATCTAAGTAAGAGATTGAGGAAGATATAAAAGCACTTCAGTATTACTTGAACATAAGTAAACTAGAAGAGTTTGGATACCAATTAAGCACAGAACATAAAATTACCTCCAGAGTTAGGCTGTTTTATTTTTTTGTTTTGGCCCTTACATCTTTATTTGAGATTCTTAAGAAACTTCACCTGTTAATCTAACTGAAGAATGCGAATGTTTTGCTGGTGTCAGGAATGTGTGATCATTGAGCAAGAACTGAAAAGTCTCTATTCTAGGCAGGATCGAGAAATTCTTTTTTTCTAATTCTACACAGACACGTCTTCGGCCTCTGAGGATGAGGGCTCTCTGAGACGCCAAGCTGCGCTCTCTGCTGCCTTGCAACAGAGCTTACAGAATGCTGAGTCCTGGATCAACCGTTCAATTCAGGGATCGTCCACTTCTTCATCTGCATCTTCTACGCTGTCCCATGGAGAGGTCAAAGGAACCAGTGGGTCTCTAGCTGATGTATTTGCCAATACCCGAATAGGTAGGAGCTGGATCTACCTAAGAAGCTCAAATTATGTTTCATTTGGCACCCAGTATCCAGGAAACAGTTTATGAATTGTGTTAGGTTTTTCAATGTGGCCTAAAAAAGCATATAATCAGAGAACATGTCAGTTAATGAGAAAAAGAAGGAAACACCAGCAATACATTTGTTGCGGTAATGATAGGTATCATCTGCATTATTGAAGCATAGCGTTGCCCACCTGAAGCCATATCTATTTCCATAAGCAATACTCAAGCTGCAAGATATAACACCAGTCTTCATATTGATTTATCCCCATCAAAGAATGTTCACGTATTAAAAGGTGCTAAAACATGTAACATCGTAGATTTCTTTAGGAATATTGTTTGTATTCTGTCAACAAAAAGCGTTAAACCTGAGCAAATTCTACACAAAGCCAATATCAACGAGGCCCTTTTGTCTTTAATTAAAAGACTGGATTTATTGTCCTTGCTGCTGTGATATTGCTGTACCTGGAGTGTGCCTACTGAGGATGTTGGTAGTGTATGAGATGCTACCTGCTGCTGATGCTACTGTCTGGAGTATAGCTTTTGCTTGGCTCTGCTTTATGTTTCATTTGTTTTTTAAAGAATTGTGACATCTGTAGATAAAGATCTCTGCTTTTGGTAAATTGGTTGACAAAATTGCTTTGATTAGTGTACATGAGCATTTTATATCTATGGTGTCTTTCCTTTTTTCTTGATATCAGTTGCATTTTGTTGTCTCAGTAATTTTTTTTTTTTATCCTGTATTTAGCTTCATTCTGTTAATTCCAGAAAAGAAAAAAAATGGAAAATTTTTGATTCAAGGTTATAATTTTTAAAGATCATAGTTACACCAAAGATATGATTGCCCACATTGATAGCCTTGTGTCAGCTGTCATTGACTTGCACTTAGTTCTGTCCTTTATGTAGTTCACTGAGCCTTCTAGTGCAGCCACACACAGATGTACATGTTTACCACCTCTTCTGTCATAGAGGGTAAGCAACAGAGCCATGGTAGATGAGGTTTTGTTTCCATATCTGTCACAAAGAAAGCACTTTCACTTATGAAAACCTTGTCACCTAGTTAATGTTAAATGTGTTTTTGTTAACAAGATGATTTCATCTGACCTTATTTTTTTCTATTGCTTTTGTAACTATGAAAAGTTATTGGTTTAGTTATTAACAAAAACCATTTTAAGCAGTGTTCTTGCTTTATGGATGTTTGCTATAACAGTAGTCCATCTTCTTGATAGGAAAATACCAAAACAGATAAAATAATCTACAGTCCTATTTCCTGTAGATAATACTTTAGTGTGTATTCTAGATTTTATTTGCATATGAATATCTGGGGGTTTTGGTTTTGATTTTACAAAAATGAAATTGTCCTAAATATAATGTTCATCACCTGCTTTTCTTAGCAGTGTATTGTGAACATCTTCTATATCATTATAAGTATACTGCTGTTTTTATGGATTTAAATACAGTCAGTTGTTCAACTGTGCCCTGGTATATTTAGCCATTTTCCTCTTTTGGAAATTTAAGTAGAATCCAGTTTGAGGGGAGTGTTTGCCTTTATGCAAACTGCCAAAATAATATGCGTCAAGCATACATTTGTTTATTTCCTTTGGATATAGTCGTATAAGTTGAATTGCTGGATCAAATAAAAATGTACATTTTTAATGCTCATGTTTCCATATTATCCTACAGAAAAGTATACTGTGACATACCTGTGCTTGTATTTTTGGAACTTTTTTGTCCTCCAGTACTGGAGATTGAACCCAGAGTTGCTCTCCCACTGAAATATTTCTCCAGTCTTTTTTTTTTTTTTTAAGAGAGAGAAGGAGAGAAAAAAGAGAATCAGTTTTACTTATTTTTTAATCTGTCGTTTGTTTCTCCAACACTGTGTATGTGTATGTGGTGCTGGGGTTTGAACCTAGATCCTCATGTATGCCAGACAAGCACTCCAGCCTGAGCCACCACACCAGCTCCTACAGTCCTTTTCTTAAAATTTTATTTTATCTCATTAAATTGATTCTGCTGGCCTTGAGTTTGTGTTCCTCCTGCCTTAGCCTCCCTAGTAAGTGGGATTACAGGTGTTCACCGCTATTTCCAGCTTATTTCAAATTTTCAAAATTATTAAACTAGTAATTATATAGATCTTATGAGTATAGAAACCTTACTCCAAATTGATGTTAGAAATTGTTTACGATGCTTTCTTTTTCTATAGTGTATAGTGCCTTTTCATTATTCTTAAAATTGTGTATTTTACTTCTAATTTTCTTCTTCCTTTTCCAGACGTTTTCTTCTGTGTTTTTTGTAACATCCCTGGTGAATGGATGTCTTTGCATTTATGTCATTTCTCTGTGTTAAGGAATCGCTCTATGAAGAAGTATATAATAATACTATTTAATCTGTGCTTAGAGCAAGGGAAGATCTTTGTCAAATAGATCCAAGTTACCTATGAGTTATTATTGCTCAAGTTTCCAGATGAAGTGGACTTTACCTCTTTCCCTTCATCTGGAAACTTGAGCAATCTGACCCAGTCTCAAGACACTATTTGGTCTGCCATAGAAGGGCTAAATCCAGAAAAAATGAACAAATGTTTAAGAGACTAGAATACTACTAGTTAATAAGGATCTTATTTTGGTTCCATTTTGAAATAATTTATAACTTTTATTTTGTTACAATTATTTTTGTAACATTGGATTTCTACCAACTTTTCCATGTAGAAACTAAATTGTTTTTTTAAAAGAGAGGGACAGTGAGAGAAAGAATCAACTTTAGTTTTTAATGTGGCTTTCCTTGCTCCAGCACGTTGTTGTATACGTAGTGCTGGGGTTTGAATCCGCATCCTTGCACTTGCCACACAAGCACCATAACTGCCGAGCCACCACTCCAACCTCAAAATTAATGTTTTTGAGAGAAACTGTGTATGTTATGTTATCTTACTGAAGCTACCTGAATCTTGAAAGTATTAATTTGAGAAGGCTGATATGTCCTGACTTAACCTCTGGTTTCCCAGTGGTTAGTTCTGCTGGTGGAATTTGATTTAAAACTTGTTTTATAGGAGTTAATGCTCTGTTTATCTAGTTTTTTTCTTTTTTAAAAACAAAGATTTAGTGGTTCTCATTTTTGCTGCTAATTTCACAGAATTATAAGCTTTATTTTTCTCCCTTCTTAGAGAATTTCTCTGCTCCCCCAGATGTCACTACAACTACCTCCTCCTCCTCCTCCTCCTCCTCCTCCTCAATACGCCCAGCAAATATTGATCTGCCCCCCTCAGGGATAGTTAAAGGCATGCACAAAGGATCCAACAGGTCTAGCCTTATGGATACAGCAGACGGTAGGTAGTTCTTTTTTGGTAATTAAATTAAACTTAAGAATTCAAATTATAAATAGTAGCTCCTATCTGGCCCACATTGCATTTGGCTCACCAGATTGTCCTGGGTGCTCTCTTTTCTACACTTGTTCACATTTAGTGCTTCCAAAAGATACTTTGAACCAGAAACCAAATCTGAAACAAGAAAAAGAGAAAAGGCAGCTTAGATGAAATCATACAGCAGTGTATTAATAGTAACATATTTGTTCTTTATTGCCATAAAACTTGGTGTGTACATACTTTTGTACCTATTTGAAATGAAATAGAGGGAAATTGGGGCAAGGCCATATATCATTAGAAAGAAAGTTCCTTCAAGTCAGTGAATTTTAGCTTCACTCATCTCTTTTTCTTTACAGGAGTCCCTGTGAATAGCAGAGTATCCACAAAAATCCAGCAGCTTCTTAACACTCTGAAGCGACCCAAAAGGCCTCCCTTAAAGGAATTTTTTGTGGATGATTCTGAAGAAATTGTGGAAGGTAGTAGTTAAAATACCAAAACACATTCCTTAAACAAATATTTCTGAAGTATTTACTGCATGTCAGGTACATATTCTTAAAGGATGACCAAGACATAGATCTTGGATCAAAGGATTCATAGTTCTTTACTTTTTTCTCTAATGATCATTAATAGTTCAATTCTCAGATGAATGGTAAGAATGTAGGGAAAAGGAAGAAGGGCAAAACGCCAGGCAGGATGATGCACGCCTGTAATGCCAGCGATTCAGGAGGCTGAGGCAGGAAAATTAGAAATTCAAGGCCAACTTCAGCTAGCCTTAAGCAACTTGGTGAGACCCTGTCTCAGAAAGGGCTGGGGGATGTGGCTCAATGGTAAAGCACCCCTGGATTTAAAATCCCCAAAACCTCCCCTAAAAAAGAACTATTCCTTGGACTGGAGTGGTGGCTCAGCAGTTACAGTGCTTGCCTGACTTGCACAGGTACACAGGTTCAAACCCCAGCACCATGTACACGACGAAGTCTCAAGCAACAAAAGCCACATGAAAAACTAAATAAAAATAGTTTTTCTCTTAAAAAAAAAAAAAACTGTTCCTTAATAATATATTTTTTGAATTTAGGAAATACAAATACACAATTTTAAAGGTTATTTACATTAGACATTTTTTTAGGATGTAGGTGTCAAATTCAACTTTAAAAGTTTGCTCAGACCTCTCCAGCATCTATGGTACACACCTGTAATCCCAGCTACTCAGGAGACTGAGGCAGGAAGATCTTGTCTGGGCAACTTTTTTTTTTTATTATTTGGTTTTGGTACTGGGGATTGAACCCAAGGAAGCTCAGCTACTGAGCCATATCCCCAGCCTTTTTTTTTTGTTTTGTTTTGTTTTTTGTTTTTTATTTTGAGACAGGGTCTTGCTAAGTTGTTTAGGGCCTCAGCCTCCCCAACTGCTGGGACTGTAAGCAGATCACCACATCCAACTTCTCTGAGCAACTTAGTGAGATACTGTCACAAAATAAAAAGGGTTAGCAATGTAGCTCAGTGGTAGTGTTTGCCTAGCATGCTGGAGGTCCTGGATTTAATCAGCAGTGCCATCAAAAAGAAAGTTTTCCAGTCTTGTTTTCATTTAGCACAGTCCTTTCATAAAATCAGCCAGTCAATACATAATACATTTGCCTTCTTCATGACAGTGTGATAGATAGGGAAAAAAAGTTCAAAAATTTAAGAAAATGCAGTGTGTCTTCATGTTGTGTGTGATTTAAATCAGTGCTAAAATATATACATGTGAACGAAAAATACATATATGGGAAATGATTTAGCCAATAAGTTTATATCAGTGAATACATGCAAGTCCAAGAAAGGAAAAAAATTAGTTTTATCTCTTGGTTAGAGAAGATTTCACAGAGAAAGAGGTAATCATCAGTGTTTTTTCCATTCAATACTTTTTAAATATTTGTGGATGAAATCATATGTCTAGAATTTAGTAAGGAAAGATGAGAGGAAAACGGATGTGAGCATAGATTAAATGAGATGACCATTTGATAATTATTGAAACTACGTGATGAACAGATTCTCCTAACAAAATTTTTTGTTAGAGAGCAAGCTTTTGTCAAAAGAACTAAGCCTTGGTGGCTTTGTAGTTTATTTTTATGCCCTAAGACTAATAGTAGCTTTGGTCACATCAGGACCATTAATATAATTAGGCACATTGGTAGACTAGTTCCCATCTTAGCCCAGCTCATGCATCAGGAGGCAAAAATCAACCTGGCATATGAGGTTAAGATAAGATGCTGTTTCTTGAGGAATCACTAAGCTCATTGAACTGTGAACATCTTTCTTTTGGGGGATACGGTAGGTACTGGAGATTTAACCCAGGGGCAATTTACTGCTGAGATACATCCCCAGCCCATTTTATTTTTTATTTTGAGACAGAGTTTTGCAAACTTGCTAGGGTCTCAATAAACTGCTGAGGCTGACTTTGAACTTGTGATCCTCCTGTCTCAGCCTCCTCAATTGCTAGGATTATAGATATATACCACTGCACCTGGTGAACATCTTTCTTAATGTATTGATATTCAAGGTGCTCAGACCAGTAGCATTGTATATTGACCTGGCATGAAATTAAAGTTAAGGTTTAAGGCAGATCATACCTGAACAATTTGTATTGGCAGAATAAACCTAGCACTGTGTCTACTAATTAAAAATAGGTAGCAGTTGCTGAACACAGTGGTGCTTGCCTGTAATCCTAGTGGCTGGGGAGGCTGAGGCATGAGGATCACAAGTTTAGAGCCAGCTTCAGTAATTTAGCAAGTCCCCCAGTAACTTACCGAGACCTTTTCTCAAAATGAAAACTAAAAGGGGCTGGAGATGTGGCTTGGTGGCAAGGCACCACTGGGATCAATCCTTGGTACCAAAAAAAAGGTATCATTTGCTTTTTTGAGTACTTGTTACCTTTGGAAAAGACAAAAACATGTATGTCTTTGGAAGTCTGAAAGACTGTGCCCAGAGCCTGCAGTGAAGCCTAGTATAGGATGGCAATAATATAAACATTACTTACTTCCAGTTCTTAGAAAGACCATGGTAATAATCAGCATTTTCCCCCACATTTTTTATTGATGGGATTTGTTGTTACATATTCATATATTCATACATGCATACAGTATAACAATATAATTTGGCCAATATCAATGCCTAGCATTTCCCCCCTCCCTAACTACCTCCCATCCCGTAGTGTCTTTCCTCTACTAATAATCAGCTTTTTATTCTGTTTTTTTTTTTTAATAAAAGGAGATTCAATTTTGTTTACTATTTTCATCTGGTTTTTGTTTTTCCAACAGTTGTGTTTATGGTACTGGGATTCAAACCTAGGTCCTCACACATGCCAGGCAAGCACTCTTTTCTCTGAGTTACCTCTCCAGTCAGTAATGAGCCTAAAAAAAAAAATTCAATTCAGTTTCACTGACATTGTTGAGCCACCATTTTGTTTGCATTATGTCTCAGGTTGCAGATCCTGTGGGACACATGTCCAGTTATGGAAGCCATCAAGGATTCTCTGTTCTTTAGCAACTTAGCAAGACCTTGTTCCAAAATAAATAAAAAGGGCTGGGGATGTGGCTCAGCCCTGGGTTCAGTCAATACCCTCCCCCCCAGAAAAAGAAAAGAAATATGTGCAAAGTGTGCAGACATGGAATATTTGATTTCTGCCTTTATCTGCTTGAGTTACACTGTTCCCATTTTACAGATGAGGAAAGGAGGGCCAAAGGAAATCAGTTTGCCTACTATCATGTCTAAGTGTGTTTTCTGACGACAGTTGAATGCTTTGTAATTAAGTATAACCTGGTTAAATGAAACGTTAGCCTAACACTGGACACAAACTAAAGAATGAAAAACAAATTTACTAATAATTACGAAATTACTAAAAAGAAATTTTTACTTTGTGCTTTTCTACACATGGAGTGATTTTGTTAAGGTTAGCATTGGTTTGTTGCATAAAAATATGTTGGATGGGATTTTACAATTTGATAGAAAATTGAAATAAGGCCCAGTTTGTGGAATACCTCCATTTCTAGTCATGTCTTTTCTCAAAGTAAGTTTAAATCAAATTAGCATAAGGAGGAAAGAGAAATGCGTTTGAGTTAGAGCTGTGTTTGTTGATACATGGATTTATATATTTCACTTTACTTCTTTTTGGTACAGTACCTCAGCCAGATCCCAACCAGCCCAAGCCTGAGGGACGGCAGATGACGCCTGTGAAGGGAGAGCCCCTGGGAGTCATCTGTAACTGGCCACCTGCACTGGAATCTGCTCTGCAGCGCTGGGGCTCCACCCAAGCTAAGTGCCCCTGTCTGACTGCACTAGATGTGACTGGGAAACCAGTTTACACACTCACATATGGTGAGTTTACCAGAGTACTAATCCTTCTTTTCTAAGAGTTCCTCAGAATATTATGGGTAATATTTTTTATCTTGATATTTAGCAGTTGGTGGTCATTATGGTTTAAAGGATCTTGTTGATTAATAGGATTCTATGTTCTACATAAAACTAGTGCCAAATATTTTCATTTGCTGAAGTGACATTTGCAAACCAACTAATATTTAAAAACAGTAAAAAGAAGAAAGAGGGCGTAGCGGTGCCTCAGCGGTTTTGGCACTTGCCTGGCATGCACAAGTATGTGGGTTCAAACCCCAGCACCCACATATACAACTAAGTTGTCAGAGCAACGAAGATCATGTGAAAAACTCAAAGGTTGATTCTGTCTCTCCCTCTCTCTCACTGTCCTTCTCTCTTGAAATAAAAAAAAAAAAAAAAGAAGAAGAAAGAGACTGTAGATCCACAGATGTTTTAAAATTAGAAGAGGATATTAGAAAATGGTCCATGTTCATGATGTATGGAGAAAATCAGGTAGTTTTATCTAAAAACTGAAATATTACTTTTTAGATCTTTATCCTTCATTTTGCATGTAATAGACACAAAATTCTCTAATGAACAAAAAAAAATCAGTACTTTTAAATTTAATTCTGCATTCCGTGTAAAGTTTTTGTTTACTTTTTGTGGTGCCGGGTGTTAACATTCAGAGTCTCAGGCATGCTCAGCAAGCGCCCTGCCACTGAGATACATCCCCAGGTTCTAATGTTTATGTTTTTGTTTTTCCCCATTTTGAAATAACTTCAAGAAAAATGGAGTCAGTCCTGGGTTGTGAGATTTTATACTAGTTTATTCAAATAGATTCTTTTTCCCCTTTCCATACACAGTGTCTATAGACCTAGACAGAAAATAGTTTTTGAGGGAAAATGTTTTTATTTAAAAATTTTTGCAGGTTGAAATAATTTAAACTTTGGATGCCCGTCTGAGTAACTTGTGTGTAAAAATGACATACCTATGTAAAATAACATCATTTCGTTTTCACTTTTCTTGTAATTTAAGAATTTCTAAAGGTGGTTGGAGGGAGAGAGTAGTAGGAAAAGAAGAGGATTTTTTTTCCCCTTTTTGCAAAAATAGTTGTAGCATTCACCTCAGAAGTTGCATATTAGTTTCATTCATGTAATCCTTAAAGTGAGTATCAATTTTATTTAGTTTTTCATCTGGCTTTGTTGCTCTGACACTTAGTTGTATACATGGTGCTGAGGTTTGAACCTGGGTCCTCATGCATTACCAGGCAAGCACCATAGCTGCTGAGCCATAGCTCCAGCCCCGTATTGTATGTTTTTACTGAACTATAGTGGCATGACATATTGAGCTATTTGAACCTTACCTTTCTGTTTTTGTTTTTGGTACCAGGGATTGAATTCAAAGGCACTTAAATACCGACCCACATCCCTAGCCACCCCCCACCATTTTTTTTTTTTTGTGTGTGTTTAAGTCAGAGCCTCGCTAAGGGCCTTGCTACATTGCTGAGGCTGTCTTTGAACTTGTAGTTCCCCTGCTTGAACCTTCTCAGTTCTGGGATTATAGACTTGGGCCACCGAACCCAGCTGAGTCTTTCTTTTGCTTTCCTATTAACTCATGTATGTTGATAGTACATATATGAGTAGCTCTTCAGAGAAAACTTAGGACAGATAGTCTGCTTTTCTGTTCTGCCAAACAATTGTTTCAATCCCTGAAAATGTGATCATCTCACATCAGGTTATTCCTAAGGATATTCATATTACTTCAGAAAAAAATTTGAAATATATAAACCAGAGTCATCTATTATTTTTATTTCAAGGCAGGACTAGCTCTTACAAACTAGAACAAATATAAAGCTTTGTAGGGGCTCATTTTGTGTTATGTGAGGGGTGGTACTTATGGAATCCATCATTTGGAAGTAGCCATTATCTTATTAAACTTGGTGAATTGAATGCTCCCCTGCTGAGATAGGCTTGTGTTTTTCTATGTGACTCTCTTATTTTTCCAGGAAAGTTGTGGAGCAGAAGTTTGAAGTTGGCCTACACACTGCTTAATAAACTGGGTACCAAAAATGAACCTGTGTTAAAACCTGGAGACAGGGTAAATTAGTTTTTTGGTTTTAGAAAGGTGTTTATTATTTTCTAATATGCACCTTTTGGGGATTTCTTGTTTAGTATGTTTTTTGTGACACTGGGGACTGAACCAGGGTCTTGCACATGCTCAGCTATATCTCTAGCCTGAACCTTCTGGATTTTTAATGTACAATGGGAAATATTATGTAACACTTATTCTTAGAAGACAATACTGATTTAGTTTCAACCCAAGTTAACCCAGTGCCAGGGAAATGGTTCTTGCATTCAGAGATTGAATGCAGTTTACATGTCGCTTTCCAAAGCTGCTCATTTGTGAACTCTTGAGGTGCTAATAAAAAAGACACTTACATTAGAGGTTCACTAAGTTGCTAAGACTGGCCTTGTATTGAGATCCTCCTGCCTCAGCCAAGTCATCAGAATGACAGGTATGTGCCTCCATGCCTGGCTTAATGTACTTTTCTATCTAGAGACATTCACTACATTTATTTTATTGCTTTAACCCTGTACTAAAGTAAATTGCTTTAGGTTTGCTAAGTAATTAACACTTAAGGCAAGTTGCTTACTGATAAATTACCAATAAAATTAACAGAAAATTATGATAGAAAATTATGATTATGATGATGAAGAATTACATTTTTATTTACCAAAATGTATAGTTTAATCATGTTTATTATGGAGATCTTTTTAGATTTTTGTGTTCTTTTCAGTAACTTAATTTCCTTGAAAGCAATGCCTACTGGTGTGATTTATTGTGTTGATGATAAATGTAATATACCTTACAAAGTGATATTGAAAGAATTACTATATTTGTATTCTCTAAAATTGAATGTCTTTATGCATTTTAGGTAGCCCTGGTTTACCCCAACAATGATCCAGTCATGTTTATGGTAGCTTTTTATGGATGTCTCCTGGCAGAAGTGATTCCAGTGCCAATAGAGGTACCTCTTACCAGAAAGGTAACATTGCTAAATTAAGAGAAATGTTGCCCAATGTGACAAGACAGGCATTGGGTTCTTGTTGACATAGTCACAACTTTAAAAGCAATCTGACCATTTTCAGAAGTATTTAATTTATCTTTCTAAAAACATGAAAATTGGGAGCTGGAGCCATGACTCTGCAGATATAGTTTTTGCCAGCCATGCGCAAGTACATGAGTTCAAACCCCAGCACCACGTACACAACAAAGTCTCAGAGCAGTGAAAGCCACATGAAAAACTAAATAAAAAATTGCTTTTCTCTCTCTTTCTCTCCCCTCTTTCTTTAAAAAAAAAAAAGAAAGAAAGAAATTGTAGAAAATTATGTAATATTTTCAAGTATCTTACAAAGAACAGCATAGATACATACATATTTTTTCCCCTTGATGGTTCTGGAGATTTAACTTAGAGATGCTCTACCAGTAAGTTATACCCCCAGTCCTTTTTTATTTTGAGCTGAGATCTTGCTAAGTTGACCAGGCAGGCCTCAAACTTACAGTCTTACAGTCTTAGCCTCCCAAGTTGTTGAGATTACAGTCATGCGCCACAATGCCCAGCTAAGATAAATTTTTTTTTAAAGACAGAGAGATAGGACTGGAACAGCGGCTCAGTGGTTAAAGTGCTTGTCTGGCATGCACAAGAACCCACATTCGAATCCTAGCACCATGTACACAAATAAATGTTGGAGAAATGAAGGCCAGATGGAAAAATAAAAATTGATTCTTTCTCTTTCACTGTCCCTTTCTCTTTAAAAAGATAAGAGAGAGAGAGAGAATCAACTTTATTTAGTTTTTCATCTGGCCTTTGTTTCTCTGACATTTGGTTGCATGTGTGGTGCTGGGGTTTGAACCCAGATCATTGTGCATGCCAGGCAAGTGCTCCAACCAATGAGCCACCACTCCAGCCCCTAAGATAAAATTTTTATAATAGTTGTATATCATTTAAAAAGTCAGGAAGCCTTTTTTTTTTTTCTGGTAACAGGAATGGAATCCAGTGGCACTTAACAACGAGCCATATCCCCAGCCTTTTTTTATTTACTTTGAGACAGTGTCTCTCTAAGTTGCTTAGGGCCTCACTAAGTTGCTGAGGCCAGCCTTGAATTTGCAGTCCTCCTATCTCAGCCTCCCAAGTTGCTGGGATTATAGGGATGCACTACCATGCCCAGCTTATGGAGACATATTTAACGTTTCAACCACTTCCATTCATAAGGAGTACCACTTTTGTTTCAGAGACCTTTTTATAAAGAAGTTTCCTTAAACCCTACCACACTACCTATAATTCACTTTAAGAGAGAGAGTGTTACAAGTGGTGGCATGTTACTACTCTAGTGGCATGTTGACTACACGAGTCCTCCTAAATAAAGACTACTAATGAATTTCCATGTTTTACTAAATGATTACTTCATGAGCTGTTTACCCTGATTTTCTCATGCAATTTATTACTGAGCGTTGTCAGAGAACAATAGTGGGGTATGTGGATTTATAAGAATAATTATCTTTTGAAAGAAATAACAGATTGGTAACATTCATGAAGTTCTAGTTATGGGATATAGTATCCTTCCGTTGGTCAGGACATTATAAGGTTCTTCAGTTATTAAGCTGACAATATTTATGTGGATTCATAATGATACTTTTAAGATGACATATTAAGGAAAATTCTTTTAATTGTCTTGTTTTTTTTTTTAAGAGAGAAGGACAGAGAGAGAGAGAATCAATTTTTATTGAGTTTTTCACATGGCTTTCATTGCTCTGACACTTAGCTGTGTACATGTGGTGCTGAGATTTGAACCCATGTACTTGTGCATCCTGGGCAAGCGCCATAACCACCCTAGCCACCGCTCCAGCCCTTCTATTATTTTTTGCTATTAGTTTTACTATTGTTATTGAAAACCTTAAGTCTATCTCCTTTTTTTTTTTTTCATGTTTTTAGAAAGATAAATTAAATACTTCTGAAAATGGTCAGATTGCTTTTAAAGTTGTGACTTTAAAGAGAAAGGGGAAAGAGAATCAATTCTATTTATTTTTCCATCTGGCCTTTGTTTCTCTGACACTTAGTTGTGTATGTGGTTCTGGGGTTTGGACCTGGGGCCTTGTGCATGCCAGGAAAGCACTCCAGCTGCTGAGCTACTGTTCCAGCCCCAAGTCTACCTCCTCTAAAGCAGAATAATAAAAGGAATATATGGATTTGGTATAATTACCCCTTGACGTTCATTGTACATTTGGACACTGGTGTACATTTACACTATTTTTATCCGACATGAATTGCCTTGCTCTTAGACGTAGGATAGGGCTACGGGATGATGACTGTGTTAGCATTTATTTCATTTCCTTAAAAGAGTATCATTGATGACCCTTGAATGGAATGGTCACATTTAGCTGGTAGGATTCATAATTAGTAATGGCAGGTTAATAAAATACTTGCTTTGTACTTAGGAAATCATTATACTGTAGAAATTATTTGGAAGAACATATTGTCACTGAATTTTGACATTTGCCAGATATCGGTGGGGCTTCAATTCTATCATACAAGTGCCAGAGCGCTATGAAGTGTTAGATTTGGGCATGGGTGTCCTCACATTCACCCCTCTACTGTGCTCATTATCTTTCCTCCACAGGATGCCGGAGGTCAGCAGATTGGCTTCTTGCTAGGAAGCTGTGGTATTGCCTTAGCTCTAACCAGTGAAGTTTGCCTAAAGGGACTGCCAAAAACACAGAATGGAGAAATTGTACAGTTTAAAGGCAAGTAATATTTATGCCCAGATTATTAGTTAAAAGTTAAAATTGAATGTTTTAACTAGCATTTTAATTTAGTAACAGCTAAGTACTTTACATATATTTTCTTATTTAAGTCTCACACTTATAAAGTAGGCACCATTATTATCCCTATTTTTACAGGTAAGGAAACTGAGAACCAGTGAGGTTAAGTAACTTAACCAAAGTCATCGTTAATAAGTAGCAGAACAGTAATTTGAACCCAAAGTTTTCTGATTCCACAACCCACACCCTCAACCTTTATGCTTCTGGTTGAAAAAAGTTACCATTCTGTATATTAAAACTAAATGTTGGGGCTGGAGCGGTGGCTTGGCATTTACGGCGCTTGCCTAGCATGTGCTAGTACGCTCGTTCAAATCCCAGCACCACATACCCAACAAAGTGTTGGAGGAACAAAGTCACATGAAAAACTAAATTGGAAAAAAAATGTTAAAAAAAATAAAAAGAAAGAAAAGAAAAAAAAAACTAAATGCTAAATGTAGAGACAGATGATAAACAACTAACCTCACTGCCAAATTGATCTCTCCATTGTTGAGGCAATATCAAGTCCTGGAATTAGCATGTGAACAATTGTACTAAGTATCTTATTGATTGTAAAAATTATCTTAATTTGGCCTCTCTCTTTGATATTTAAAATGACCAATTCAGTGTAAACTTCTTCCCCAATAGCTTAGGCAATTCAATTTATACTCTGGATTTGATTTAGGATGGCCCCGGCTCAAGTGGGTTGTAACAGACTCCAAGTACCTTTCAAAGCCACCTAAAGACTGGCAGCCTCACATCTCTCCTGCTGGTACAGAACCAGCATACATTGAGGTAAGCCCTGAGATTATAGACATGCTTTCTGGCTTTCCTTTGGCCTGAGTTGCGGGGCGGGGGAGTTGTTTGTTTGTTTTGTTTTGGGGTCTTGTATGTGTTCGATGCTAGGGATCAGTTGCATTTTTAATGTTAGAAGATCCTCTTGTACTGGGAGCAGTGTTGCATGCCTGTAATCCCAGCAACTCAGTGATGAGATCCAATCTAAAAATAAAAAGAGCTAGGAATGTGACTCAGTGGTTAAGTGCCCCTGTGTTAAATCCCCAGTACCAAAAAGGAAGGAAGGAAGGGTAGATCTGAGTATGTTTAAAAGATAGAGAAGTAGCCAAGTGTAGTCCCTGTGACTCAGAAGGGTGTGAGGCAAGACAATCACAAGTTTGAGGCCAACCGGGGCAACTTGGTGAGACCCTGTCTCAAAAAATAAAGGGGGGGGGGGGCTAGAGATGTAGCTCAGGTATAAAGCTTCCTGGGTTTAGTCTTCAGTACTAGGAGAAGAAAAAAAAGAACTAATCAAGCAATTGAGATAACAAATTTAAGCATAGCTTGATGGCACTCACCTGTAATCCCCACAGTTTGGGAGGCTAAGGCAGGAGTTCAAGGCCAGCCTCAGCAACTTAATGAGGCACCCTCAATGACTTCATGAGACCCTGTCTCAAAAGAAGAATTAAAAAGGACTGGGGAGGGGCTGGAGTGGTGACTCAGTGGTTTAAGCACTTGGCCTGGCATGCTCAAGGACCCAGGTTTAAACTCCAGCACCACGTATACAACTAAGTGTCAGAGAAACCGGCCAGATAAAAAAGTTAATAAAATTGATTCTCTACCTCTCTCCTTCCCTCCCTTCCTTCCCCTCTCTCTTAAAAAAAAAGGGGGGGGGCCCACTGGGGAATGACTCAGTAGTTAAATGCCCCTAGTTTTAATCCATGATACCAAAAATAAAAACAAATTTAATGATCAGTCCTCAGTCTGTATCATCTCTTAGTGCTGACATGGCTCATCATTCCAGTCTCCTTAAAACTCTGGACTGTTTTCTCTTGGTTCTTCAACCTCCACTGGTCATACCTTTCCAGTTGTCTTCTGTGAAGAAATTGAGAGTCCTTGCTAAGCTCTCTGGGCTCATGTAGAACTATTATGCCCGATATTTCTAGGCTCCTGTTGTGAATTGACTTGTAATTTTTAATTGAAAACTCTTACTACCCACAGGTTCCTGCTAATAAGTTTAAAGTAGTGTGGGTAAAAGGGAACTGGTGAAGGGTTTTCAGCAGGAGAGTAGTAATGAGTTTGTTACAATAAGATATATCTAGATTGGTTGGATTATAAAAAGAAGACCATCTTTTATAGTTATCCAGGTAAGCCCAGGGTCATGGTAGTGGAAACAGAGGGAAGTAGATGGAGTTTTAGGACAGTAAGGAAGTAAACAGGCAAGAATGACACTATAGAATGAGAAGGAAAGAAAGACTCTGGTTTCTGACCTGCGTGCCTCAGTTGATGGTGGCACTAAGCTAGAAAGTACATTCAGAGACGTTTTCTTAGGCAGGAGTAGAATGATGAATGGAGTATTTGGTATGTTGAGTTTCACAGGACTAGGGTCCCTCTAGAGGAATACTTGACACTACGAGCCTGGATATCTGAAGGAGAGCTCGGGCTGGAGTACTAGGAGTCCTCAGGAATGAAGCACCCTGACGGAGTGAGGTGAAAAGCAAATGAAGGAGAATTGAACTCTGAGGGAACACCAACATTTATTTAAGGACTTATCAGAGACTGTGAGGAAGAAACAGACAAGAGACTGGGAAAGAGGAAAGATCAAAGCCAAAGGAGACAGTGTTAAAAAAGAGAAATCAAATACTGCAGGAATGGTTGATGTATACAAAAGATCCTTTTCCTTTTTTTTTTTCTTTTTTATAGTGCTGGATATTAAACCCACTGAACTATATCCTTAATCCCTCAGCCCTTTTTGTTTTTTCTTTTTTTGAGACAAGATCTTGCTCAGTTCCCAAAGCTAGTCTTGAATTTATAATCCTCTTACCTCAGCTTTCTGAGTGACTGGGATTACAGGCATGTGCCACCATGCCTGACCTGACTACAAAGTGTCCTTTTGATTTAACAATCAAATAGCTGATAGCTAGGTGCAGTGTCTCACACCTTTAATCACAGCAACTTGGGAGGCTGAAGCAGGAGGACTGCAAGTTCAAGGCCAGCCTCAGCAACTTAACAAGACCCTGTTATTTAAAAAAAAAAAAAGAAAAGGAAAGAAAGAAAGAAAAAGAATAGGAATGTGACTCAGTATGTTAAGTATCTCTGGGTTCAGTCCTTGGTACCAAAAGAAAAAAAAAGTTGATGATTTTGGTAATTAAAAAAAAAACATAGAGAGCGGCATTAAGAATAAAAATAAGGGATTGGGGATTTAGCTCAGTGACAGAGCGCTTGCCTACCATGCGTAAGGCCCCAAGTTCGGTCCTCAGCCCTAAAAAAAAAAAAAAAAAGAATAAAAACAGGGGCTGGAGTGGTGGCTCACCAGTTATGGCACTTGCCTGGCATGCACAAAGACGCTGGTTCGAACTGCACCATGTACACAATGAAGTGTTGGAACAATGAAAGCCACGTGAAAAACTAAAATAAAATTGATTCTCTTCTTTCTCTCACTGTCCCTCTCTAAAAAAATAAAACAGGGCTGGAGGGGTGGCTCAGTGGTTTCAGCGCTTGCCTCTCATGCACAGGGACATGGGTTCGTACCCCAGCACCACGTACACAACAAAGTGAGCAATGAAAGTCAAATGAAAAATTAAAATTGATTCTCTCTTTCTCTCTCTCCCTCTCACTGCCCCTCTCTCATTAAAAAAAATGAATAAAAACAAATTAAAGTTGAATGATTTGTAGGAATGAATAGGACATTCCATTTCTAGATGTGCTTCTAATAGATAGGAATTACACACCTTTAACTGCAGTGCTGTGCTTGTCGTGTGTAGTGTGTATTCCACCTTGGTGAGTTCTGCATTGAGAACTGAATCTATTGTGGTTGAAATTATTTAGAAAAAAATTATTTTCTGAACATGCACAGACTCCTTTCTAACTTTCTTTCACACTGGGAAATTAACCCAGGGGCACTCCATCACTGAATTACATCCCCAGCCCTATTTATTTTTTAAATTTTGAGACAGGGAATCACTGAGTTGCTGAGCCTGGCTTCAAACTTGTAGTTCTCCTACCTCAGCCTCCCAAATCATTGGGATTACAGGCATATGCCCCATGCCTGACTTACTCTTTTCTTGTCATTATTCTCTACACAATACAGTATAACAACTATTTATTTAATAGTTACATTGTATTAGATATTATAAGTAATGTAGAGATGATTTAAAATCTACAGATAGAAGTGTCAGGTTATGTGCAAATATGTAAGAAACCAAGTATCTGTAGTTTCTGGTATCTAAGTTGGGTCCTGGAACCAATCTCTCATATATACTGGGAGGACAATTGTATTTGGTATTGTGCTTCTATTAATTCAAGTTACTTTTGTTTTTTTAAAGCAGCCACTTCACATTCATGACTAATTAAATTTTTAACTCTTTTTCACACATAGGTTTGTTGAGCTTTGTCATCCTCTGATCCTGTCTTTATATGATTAGAGTTTGGGATCGAAGTTCAAAGTCTTTATCTGGGTTTTGGTTTTGGATTCTACTTTTGTAATTTAAAATAATCCCTTTTATTGTGTTGCTTATATTTTTGTTTTTGTTTTATTTTTCTAGTATAAAACAAGCAAAGAAGGGAGTGTAATGGGAGTTACAGTGTCCCGGCTTGCAATGTTGTCTCACTGCCAAGCTTTGTCACAGGCCTGCAATTATACTGAAGGTCAGACCTCACTCCATGACTGCCCTCATTGTCAGCTTCATACGTGTGACTGGGATCAGAGTGCTCAGTGATTGGATTTCATTTAGTGACCAAATTCAAAGGGAAATGTTGTAAGACATATTCTTGGTTTGCTTTTGTTTTCTTCTTATCTGCAAATGTCCATGACTTGAAGAAACTAAAATTCTGGGCAAACCAAATATGTAAAGCATGATTTCTAGAGTACAGAAATAGAAAACCCTAATTCAAACAAGTGTTTATTAGCTGTGGAGTCTCAGGTATATCCATTTTCATGAGCATAGAGAATTGGCAGCTATACATTTGGAGTCAAATTTGGCTGCCCAAAAGTACAGATTAGAGCACAAATAAGGGTTCTGTAGAGTCAAACTAGATATGTTGATATATATTGCATAACAACTGTTTACTTTAGAATGCTCTTTGCAATATTAATTTTTAGTGTTTTATTTTCCTTTTGCAAAATGCAATAGATCAATGTTTATTCATTTTAGAGCAACATTCTTATCTGATTAAAAAATGCATGTAAATGGGAGCATTGAAATGTTCCACAATAGGGATTATAATAAAAAAAATAAAATTATAATGCATTCATATAATGAATTATACCCTGAGGCAAATAAAACTCACATTCCTATACATTAAAGATATGGAGAAAATGTTTCAGTGTATTTTTAAATGCAAAAAATAGTAGATACAGGGCTGTGGACATGATTTTTGTTATGTTGGACATGAATATGTAAATCCATCTAGAAGTATATGTATTTAGACATGTTTACACTTGTTTATATATGCATATATATGTGTATACACACAAACATGTTTTATTTCTCTAGGGAGCATAATTTTTTACATATATGTGTGGCATTCCCAAAGTTTCCATAATTAAGTGTATATTCTTCATATAATTTTGAAAAAAATCTTCTGGAAGAAATGCCTAGGTGATAAGGATGTCCTCACTCAGTGGGTCTGCTGTGACTCTGTAACATCACCTGATTATCAGTCCGCCAGCTAGTTGGTGGGGACCTTGAGCAATCAAAAGACCCTGAGAGTTCTTAATCACTTCTCCAAAAGCACTAAATGAGTAGTTTAGTAGAAGCAAGTAATATGATTTTGCTGCTTAATATTAATGATTGTTTCTTTGTGTTCTTCCCTATTTTTTTCTGTTTTAGGAGAAACGGTAGTAAATGTTTTAGACTTTAAGAAGGATGCTGGACTGTGGCATGGAATGTTTGCGGTAAGCTACTCAGAATTAAGGCATTTAGTGTAGTTGTACTTAGTATTAAGGCCAGCATACTTTGTAACTAGATCTCTCAGTGTCTGTTTGATATTTAAACCCCCAAAAGATGAATGATATTTTCTAGAGTACATCTGACCTTTCCATTGGACAAAATGTATTGAATGACTGTTGTGCATAAGCTACATGCTACAACTAAAGAAGGGAGTAATAAGGTAGAGCTAGATGGGATGCTTTCTGTAATAAAGAAGCAGGTGATATGATATGAGTATTGGAAAACGATGTCTTCCTTTTGGCACTGGGCATTGAAGCAATTTTTATGGAAGAGGTAGCAGCTAAGTTGAACTTTGAAAGATAGGTAAACAGCCATATAAAGACTTAGGGTGATGGTAAAGAGAGGGAACCTTTCATGTGGAAAAGGTACATTATATAACATGGCATTTAGGAGAAAGAAGACATCTGGGATTCTGGAATTGAAAAGGATCTCAGCCAACTTCCTTAGATATTCTAGGAGTTAGAGAATAGAAATTGAAACATGAGGAACAGGTCACCCAGTACCCCCTAAATTAGAAAGAGCTTTATTCCTTGAGTGTACCTACTGTGCCACTCTTTTTCTTTCCCATTTCCTTTTTTTTAAATCAGAAGTTTAAAAGCTGGGGCTGGAGCGGTGGCTCAGCGGTTTCGTCGCTTGCCTGGCAAGCACGAGGACCCAGGTTCAAACCCCAGCACCACGTACACAACTGAGTGTTGGAGCAACTAAGGCCATGTGAAAAACTAAATGAAGTTATTCCTCTCTTTCTCTGTCTCTCTCACTGTCCCTCTTTCTTTAAAAAAAAGAAGAAGAAGAAGTTTAAAAGCCCTTGCAAAAAGTTGAAGAGAATCTCCTTCTTGTGATACAAAGTGCTAGAGAGGTACACAAAAGTTTGTCACCAGGGCTGAAGCGGTGGCTTGGCGGTTACTGCGCTTGCCTGGCATGCACAAGTACAGAGTTCAAACCCCAGCACCATGTACACAACTAAGTGTCAGAGCAACAAAGTCCACATGAAAAACTAAATAAAAAGTTGATTTTCTGTCTCTGTCTCTATCTCTCTCTCACACTGTCCCACTCTCTCTTTAAAAAAACAAACAAACAAACAAAGTTTGTCCTTGGAGCAAAGAAGGAAATGGTATCTTATACTGCTGTCTTGGTTTCTTTGGGCCACATAGGTGGTAAGCAAAATGGTCAGTTTAAATACCATGACTTGATTACACTCCAGCTGGGTCTCTAGGGAAAGGGGATCCTGGGTAACATTTGGTTTGGGTGGCAGGAGAAACGCCAAACTGCATGAACCTCAATTCCCTCAGCTTTCTCTAAGCAAATACTGAACAGGTGTCACCACCTGTGAGAAACAGGGAAACTTTGATTTTTTTTTTCTTCTTTTTTGCTTTGTAAAACCCACCCCTTTGTGGTATGTGGCAGGCATGATCATGACAAAAGTACTTGGTGGGTTGGAGGGAATTTTGGGCACATTTTTTATTTTTTTATTTTTTTAAGAGAGAAGGACTTGGAGAAAAAGACAATCAATTTTATTTAGTTTTTCATGTGCCTTTCGTTGCTTGGACACTTGGTTGTGTACGTGGTGCCAGGATACAAACGTGCATACTTGCACGTGCCAGAAAAACGCTGTATCTGCTCCAGCCCCTTGGCCACTTTTTTTTTTTTTTTTTTTTTTTTAAGAGAGAGGGACCCTGAGAGAGAGAAAACAAGAGAAACAATTTTATTTAGTTTTTCACATGGCTGTCATTGCTCTGACAAAGCAATGTATGTGGTGCTGGGGTTCAAACCCACATACTTGGCACACGCCAGTCAAGCACAGGAACCACTGAGCAACCTCTCCACCCTCCTTGGCCACATTTTTAACATTTAAAAAAGTATCTATCCTGGTTGGCCAGTGCAGTAGCACACACCTGTAATCCTAGCAACTCAAGAGGCTGAGGCAGCAGGATGACAAGTTCAAAGCCAACCTCAGCAACTTAGCAAGGCCCTAAGCAAATTAATGAGACTGTCTAAAAATAAAAAGGGCTAAGGAGGTAGCTCTGTGGTTAAGCATCCCTGGGTTCAGTCTCTGGTACAAAAAAAAAATTCTACGGGGTGACCCATCAGTGTTACTTTTCTTTCTACCCTAGAGAAACACTTACACTTGAGACCAGGAAAGTGAGTACAAATATATTCCTTGAAACATTGTTTCTAATAGTAAAAATGTGTCATTAATAGGGAAATGCCTAGACTGTGGTATAACCATTCTGTGAAGTACGTTTAGTAGTTCACAAAGAATAGTGTAGTGCTGTTGTACTGATTTGCATAGATTTATCTTTGAAAGAAGAGGGAGGGGAAAAGCAAGTTGTAGATATAGGTATACTGTGATGCCTTTTATTTAAAATAATAAAATATTTCTTTGGGAAACATATGTAAATGCATTGATAAAGGACTGGAAGGATATATACATACCAAATTCATAATTGTGATCATCTTTGGGGAGAAGGAACCAAGTTAAAGAGTTGTTAATCAAAGGAAATTCAACCATTCAACCCTATTGTATTTTGAAGAGCTTGTGTTTGAGTAATACTTCTGTGATGAAAATTGTTAACTGAATTGATATATTTGATATTGATTACTTTGTATCTTTCTTTGCTTTTCAGAATGTAATGAATAAAATGCATACAGTTAGCGTACCCTACTCTGTTATGAAGACCTGTCCTCTGTCTTGGGTCCAAAGAGTCCATGCCCACAAAGGTAAACACAGATAGCATCTGAGCTTTAATTATATGACTACTTGAATTAAAATTTCTGGAACTTTAAGAGTTTTTGCATTGTCCTTGTAGAGACACATTTCTATGTCTTGGTGGCTTAACAAATGTTAGAGTTCAATTACTATAGAATTCGGTGTGTTGTCTATTTCATTTCAGTGGTATTCTGCTTAAGAATTTAGATGAGTTTGCACAAATATGAGTCCAGAATTAGATACATCGCATGCTATTGTGTCCAAAATTTCCTTGGCTAGTATACTGTGACCTATCTCGAGGTCACAACGAGCCAACAATGGCACATCCAGACAGTCGTCTAAATGTGGTGCTTTATCCCTATGAATAGCTGACACAGTCTCTAAAACCTTTGTAATTTTCGAGTAAGAATTTGATCCCCAAAATATGTAAAAGTGTTTATATTATAGTATATTAAATATATACCAAATTTAGCTTATGTGTATGCTAACTTTATCTAAACCTTTGAATTTGTAGCCAAAGTAGCTTTAGTAAAATGTCGAGACTTGCACTGGGCTATGATGGCACATCGGGACCAAAGGGATGTGAGCCTGAGTTCTCTCCGAATGTTAATTGTAACTGATGGAGCTAATCCCTGTGAGTATTTCTGGTATGTGGGCATAGGAATGTCCTTTCCTTTGGTGGGTTAGGTTTTTACCCCTTTTCTATGAGGGTTTTTTTTTTATTATGTCCATATTGAGATATAATTCACATATCATAAAACTTAAAGTGTACAATGCCATATTTTTGGTATCTTCACAGAGTTAATGCAACCATCACCATGACCTAAGTTTAAAACTTGTTTTGGTACTGGAGATTGAACCCAGGGGCACTTAACCACTGAGACATATCCTTAGCCTTTTCATAACTTTTATTTTGAGACAGGGTCACACTAAGTTGCTTAGGTCCTCACTAAGTGTTTGTTTTGTTTTGTTTTGTTTCATTTTTTAAAGAAAGAGGGGACAGAGAGAGAAGCAATTTTTATTTAGTTTTTCACGTGGCTTTCATTGCTCAGACATTTAGTTGTGTACATGGTACTGAGGTTTGAATTCGCATACTTGTGCATGCCAGGCAAGCGCCATAACCGCCGAGCCACTACATCAGCCCCCTCACTAAGTTCTTAAGGCTGGCCTTCAACTTGCAATCCTCTTGCCTCAGCCTCCCAACCTTCTGGGATTTCAGGTGTGCACCACCACATCATACCTGACCTTTTTTTCTTTTGCAATTCAGGGAGATCAACCCCAGGGCTTCATGCATGCTAGGCAAGCACTATACCACTGACCTGCATCCCAGCCCTAATACATTTTTATTACCCAACAAAGAAACCACATACCCATTACCATTACCAATTATTCCCTATTTTTCCCCTTTGTCCCCTAAACTGAGGTAACCATGGAATCTACTTTCTGTCTTTACAGTTTGCCTGCTTTGAATATTTTGTATAAATACATTCATATTATATGTAGTCTTTTATGATAGGCTTCTTTTATTGTCAAAATGTTTTTCAAGATTCATTTGTATTTTAGCATGTGTCAGTATTTTTGTTTATTTTGAGACAGGATCTCAGTAAGATGCTTAGGGACTTAATAAGTTGCCGAGGCTGGCCTTAAACTTGGAATCTTCCTGCCTCAGCTTCCCAAGTGTGCCACGATGCCTGGCAATGGATCTATAAGATTTTTTTCTTTTTTCTTTTCTTTTTTTTTTTTTTTTAAAGAGAGAGGGACAGAGAGAGAAAGACAGAATCAGTTTTTTTAATTTAGTTTTTCATGTGGCTTTTGTTGCTCAAAAACTTTGTTGTGTATGTGGTGCTGCGATTTGAAACTCATGCATGCCAGGCAAGCTCTGTAACCACTGAGCCACTACTTCAGCCCAATCTGTAAGGTCTTTAAACCACTCCTTCTTGCTCATTTATATCCTCTTTGTATCATGTAACTATGAATATTCCTTAGATAAAGGGAGATTTATGAAGTTGATTTGTTATAACCAAGTATGTAAACTATATATGAATTCCCCTAAGCAGCAAACAAAGGAGTTTGCAAAAACTTTTAGAGATCTTACTATATTTTCTGCTTTTCCTTTTAAGCACAAAAATCCTGATCACAGTAAAATCAGGTGAAGCATTTAGCCTTCTGTCATATGTTGATTTTTATTAGTAGTTAGATTGATCATCCTGGTTTAAAATAGACACAGGGCAAGTTGGAGATTTAGCTCAGTACCAGAGCGCTTGCCGAGCACACGCAAGGCCCTGAGTTCAGTCCTCAGCCCTGAAAAAAAAAATAGACACAGGGTTGACCTTAATAAAAATGTCAGAAGATATCACATAGAAGAAGGTAGAAATAAGCCAAGACTGCATTGCATGACTATCTTAATTACTTCAGGAAGGGTTGCTAAATTAGGAACTGGCTGTGTGTTGCTTGCAATGCTCTCTGATATTGATCAATTTGGTAAGCATAGCCTTATTCCATGTTAAAACTTTAAACAATGTCAGTCATATTTCATGGGCTGGATGAGCATTAATTCATCCTTAAAATCTTCAGACCATGTCATAGGCACAGTAAAATATTTGTGTGGAGTAAATGGTGTAATATATGAGTGGTCCTGAGAAACAAATATGTCAGCTTCCCGCTCTTTACCAGTTTCATGCAGAAATGATAATTAAAATTTCAGCTTTTGAGTTGATCTTTTCCACCTCTTTAGGGTCTGTGTCATCCTGTGATGCCTTTCTGAGTCTGTTCCAAAGCCATGGACTAAAACCTGAGGCCATCTGTCCATGTGCTACATCAGCTGAAGCCATGACTGTAGCAATCCGCAGGTACTGTTCAAGATTTTAGATTCTTTTGATATGTGTTTGTTTGGGTGAAATGTGCAGTTTTTAAGATGATGAAAAGGGTTTCAATTTTCTGCTTCATAAACCTGTAAACAAAAATTTCCTTTTAAAATAGTTGGAAGCATCTCGTTTATTTTTCCCACTCTTGCCCAAAGTATATCCACTAAACTAAAAATTTAGTTATACTTCATATTTGTGAATTAATTCTTTTTCTGTGTTGTTTTGCTCTACAGAATCTTTAGTTAGCATTTTGACTAGAAATAGGCTATTTTTGATTGTGGCATAAGTATGGAAAAAACATTTATAATACACCCAAGATCAATATATGCTTAATAGCTGATTAAAACTTACTTTTCTTTTTCTACCTGATTGAAAATTGACTATGCTTTGTGCATACAAACTTGGCATATTTTTGGTAAACAAAAATAGAGATTTCTTTTGTTTTATAACCAGAGAAAATTTGTGTTCCTACATATTCATATTAGTCTCTTGATATCATTTAATTTACCAAACTTGATCGATTTATTTTCATTTCAGGCCTGGAGTTCCAGGGGCTCCTTTGCCAGGAAGAGCCATTCTCTCAATGAATGGATTGAGCTATGGGGTGATTCGGGTCAACACTGAAGATAAAAATTCAGCACTGACAGTCCAGGATGTTGGACATGTAATGCCTGGTGGTAAGTTGTGAGGAGCAACATTTAAATTTTCATAAAGCGATATCATCAGAGATAGTAGGGCCTGATAAATGATAAAATAAGAGGTCCCAAACCAGGACTTCTAAATTCAGTACTTAAACACATCATTTTTCCAAGCCTCTCAAACAGTTATGTAGATAGTGTTATACTGACCTTTTAGCAGTATTCTGTGATTTATCAACTACGAAGGCTTCTGTTACAGTTCTTCACATGGAAAGCTAAGTTCTGAGTGATACTAAAGTTGCCTGATTTTCACTCTAATTGCCAAACCTTTGGGACTGGCAAAAAGTCTATGCTGTTTCCATGAATATTTGAGTTTGACCGGCTAGGGGTAACACTTAATTCATTTAAACTATTTATTTCTTTGAACTTTGTGGTCATTTTTTAACATGTCATCCTCTTCACAAGCGTAAAATTTCTGATAGTTTCAGGGTTATTTTTTTACCATTCCTGTTGTTTTTTAAATGGTGCTGGGAATGGGACTTATGCACGTTAGATAAATGTTCTTCCACTGAGTTATATCCCTCAGCCCTTGTTTGATATTCTTAAAGCAACTTATTAAAAGCAAAAGATTCCTGGGCTTGTAGGATAAAAGTTATTTTGCAAAGACTTTCCAGAGTCTCTGTGTCTTACCTGTATTTTTTGTGCATTAGGGATGATGTGCATTGTGAAACCAGATGGACCTCCCCAGCTCTGCAAAACAGATGAAATTGGAGAAATCTGTGTTAGCTCCAGAACTGGAGGCATGATGTACTTTGGCCTTGCTGGTGTGACCAAAAATACATTTGAGGTACATGATATTAACATTTCATAGCAACAGTATTTGATGAGGCCACATGTTACTAGGGCAGATCCACTAGCTAGTGAGACATAGGATAATGTAATGGTTAAGAGCGTGTATTCTGGTCTGGGGGCTGGCATGGTGGTTCAGCAGTTATAGCACTTGCCTGGCATGCTTGAGGACACAGGTTCAAACCCAGCACCACATACATAATGAAGAGTTGGAGCAACGAAAGCCACATGAAAAACTAAATAAAAATTGATTCTCCCTGTCTCTTTTTTGTCTGTGTCCCTCTCTCTTTAAAAAAAAAAAAAAAAAAAAAAAAATGTATTCTGGAACTAGATGTTGTGTTAGATAAAGAATAAGAGGCCTCACAAAAATTCACTCTAGTGAATTTGCTATAGCTTTATAAGCTCAAAAATTTCATTTTGAGAGTATGGCAACAGTGGCATATGCTATGTCAAATCACTGATTAAAATTGAAGAACTGGGGCTGGAGCGGTGGCTCAGCAGTTATGGTGCTTGCCTGGCATGCACAAATACACAAGTTAAAACCCCAGCACCGTGTACGCAACAAAGTCACAGAGCAACGAAAGCCATGTGAAAAACTAAATAAAAATTGATTCTCTCTGTCTCTCTCTCTCTCACTGTCCCCTCTTTCTAAAAAAAATAAATAAATAAAATTGAAGAACTGTCTGTCCTGTTGTAGAATTTGAATTGTTCATGTTTTGTTGTTGTTGTTTTTTAAGAGAGAGGGACAGTGAGAAAGACAAAGATAATCAGTTTCATTTAGCTTTTCATGTGGCTCTCATTGCTCTGGCACTTCATTGTGGTGTGGTGCAGGGGTTCAAATTGCGTCCTCGTGCATGCCAGGCAAGCACCATAACCACTGAGCTGTCATTCTAGCCCTATGTTTTTCAACCAGACTGATATTTATTGAGCACCTTTTATGTTGTTGGAACTATTCTAGATGCTTGGAGTACATCAGGAAACAAAACAAAGCTTCCGTTAGAGCTCATATTCTAGTGGGGCTAGCACTTTTTAGCTGGATAGCACATTACTTTCCTGCAGGAGTTTTACATATGAAACCAAATTGTAATGAGGTATTATTACCCTGATTAGCTTGAAAAATCATAACAGTAGTTAATTGTCTCTATTTCATAATTAGGATTAACATGCCTCAGGGTACCTTTTAGGGATCAGAGATATTGAGTTGATGGACTGTGTTCCCCTCACATTAGACAGGGCTTACATGAATACTGCCTGTATTATCTGTGGTATGGGGTCTAAAAAGGGCTAAGAACTCCAGGGCTAACAGTCATCTTAATGTTTACACAACCTAAAATGCTATACTGTTACTCATTAAAAGTCTGTTACTATCATCTTCAGTACTGTGTTCTTGGGGTCTGCCCACAAAAGTTGTGCCCACTTCACTTTTTTTGAGAGAGAGGGAGGGACGATGAGGGAGAGAAAAAGAAAAAAATCAATTTATTTAGTTTTTCACATGGCTTTCGTTGCTCCAACTCTTCGTTGTGTATGTGATGCAGGGGTTTGAACCCACATCCTTGCACATGCCAGGCAAGCACCGTAACCACTGAGCCACTGTTCCAGCCCCTGCCCAGTTCACTTTGATTGGAGTGAATATTGTAAACTTTTCATGTATGTGTTTACTCCCAGCCTCTTGGTTTACTTTCATGGGTGATTATTTACTTCTTTGGTGTTTACGTTTAATTTAAATCTCTATTTCTTCTTCTCTTTTGTTCTTGTTTTTTAAATTTTGGTGGTGCTAAGGATGGAACCCAGAGCTTCACAAATGCTAAGTGTGTTCTACCACTAAGCTATAGTCCCCACCCTTTTCCTCTTGTTTTTAAGTGCATATTCCAATTGCGTATAATTTTCCTCACTGAATTTTCCTTGTTGAAAACAAGATCATCAAGCAGTGTTTTAAGATACAAATAATACTTTATTATCTTTCCTACAGGGCAATTGCCTAACCAGAATTCTCAAGACTTAACATCAAACTGCTAGTTTGAAAGTATTGAAGAAATTTAAATACCTCCAGTATAAAATTTAAATACCTCCAGTATAAAATGATAGCAAGTCCTAATCAAAAAAAAGGGAAAACTGCTTCCTTGGCTTTGTAAATTAAAGTTCCCAATGTTTTTCTTACTAAAATCTAATATTTAAATTCTAAGAGTTTTCCAAAGTGATTAATATTTCACTAGAACAAAAGATCTAGTAATGATTAGTCAGAAGATAAAAACATTTTAAAAATTAAGCTACTGGGGGGCAGCTGGAGTGGTGGCTCAGCAGTTAGAGCATTTGCCTGGCATGCATAAGGACCCAGGTTCAAACCTCAGCACCACATATACAACTAAGTGTCAGAGAAATAAAAACTGCATGAAAAAATAAATAAAACTGATTCTCTTTCTTTCTCTCTTAAAAAAATAAAATTAAGCTACCGGGGAGATTTCTTTTCTTTCTTTTTTCTTTTTTCTTTTTTTTCTTTTTTTTTTTTTTTTTTTGACAGAATCAGTGTTTATTTAGTTTTTCACATGGCTTTTGTTTCTCTGAGACTTCGTTGTGTACGTGGTGCTGGGGTTTGAACTCTTGTATTTGCGCATGCCAGGCAAGTACTGTAACCACTGAGCCACCTCTCCAGCCCAGGAGAAAATATTTTGTAACATGTCAGATGGAGAACATATTTTCTGTCATTGCCATGTGCTTACAGTTTGAGACGAATGAAACTCTGCCTCATTTTGTCATGTAAAGTGGAAATAATACTTGCATTTTGTGGGGTTAATGTACTGTAAAGCAAGTAGATCTGGCCTGGCACATGATAAGTACTTAACAAATATTAACTCATATATAATTGTTCCACGTATAAAAAAGGTCTTGAGGGGCTAGAGTGGTGGCTCTGTGGTTGGGCACTTGCCTGGCATGAGCAAGTATGTGGGTTCAAACCCTAGCACCACATACATAATAAAGTGTCTGAGGAATGAAAGTCACATGAAAAACTAAAATATTGCTTCTTTCTCCACCCCCCATTGTCCCCTCTTTAAATTAAAGTCTTGAAAATTAAAGGGGAACCAGGTGCAAAGGCCACACCTTTAATCCCACCAATTTAGGAGGACGAGGCAGGAGGACTGCAAGTTAGAGGCTAGGAAGGGTATCCAAGCTATATTATCTGAAAAACATAAGAGAAAAAGACATAATATAAGCCAGGTGCAGTGGCTCACACCTGTAATTCTGAGGCAGGAGGATTGCAAGTTCAAGGCCAGTCTCAGAAAACTAGCAAGGCTCTAAGCAACTTAATGAGACCCTGTCTTAAAATAAAAAATAAAAAGCTGGGGAGGGGCTAGGATGTACTCAGTGGTAGAATGTTTGTCTAGCATTTGTGAGGCCCTGGGTTCATTCCCCAGCACCACATACACAACTGTCGAGAAAACAAAAACCAGATGGAAAAATAAAAAATTGACTCTTTTGAGAGACGGGGGCTGGAGTGTGGTGGCTTTGTGGTTATGTGCTTACCTGGCATGCGTGAGGACATGGGTTCAAACCTCAGCACCACAAAAGCCACATGAAAAACTAAATAAAAAATTGGTTCTATCTCTCTCTCTCTTTCACTGTCCCCCTCTTTTAAAAAAAAAGGTTGGGGAGGGGGACTGAAGGTGTAATTCATTGATAAAGCACCCCTGGGTTCAATCCCCAATACCACAAAAAAACAACAACAAAAAAAAACAAAACAAAGCAGAAGTATATAACGAGCCCTTTTAAAAAGAAGAATATGGGGCTGGAGTGATGGCTCAGTGGTTATAGCACTTGCCCAGCACGCGCAGGTACACGAATTCAAACCCCAGTACCCACGTACACAACTAAGTGTCAGAGCGACTAAACCCATGTGAAAAACTTAATAAAAATTGATTCTCGGGGTTGGGGATTTAGCTCAGTGGCAGAGCACTTGCCTAGCATGCTCAAGGTCCCGAGTTCATTCCTTAGCCCTGAAAAAAAAATTGATTCTCTTTCTCTCTCTCTCCTTTACTGTCCTGCTCTCTTTAAAAAATAAATAAAGAAAGAAGAATATGTTAATATATCTTTTAAAAGTACAAAGAGATGGGATTGGGGATTTAGCTCAGTGGCAGAGTGCTTGCCTAGCACACGCAAGGCCTTGAGTTTGGTTCTTAGCCCTGGGGAAAAAAAAAAGTACAGGGCTGGAGCGGTGGCTCAGAGGTTACGGCGCTTGCCTGGCATGCTCAAGTACTCGAGTTCAAACCCCAGCACCACATACACAGTGAAGTCTCGGAGCAACAGAGGTTGCATGAAAAACTAAATAAAATTGATTCTTTCTCTCTCTCACTGTCCCTCTCTCTTTAAAACATTTAAAAAAAGTACAAAGAGATAAACAACATGTTGTAAATGTTTATCACTTAAGGGAATGGGATTGGGCAGAGGATGTAGCTCAGTGGTAGAGAACTTGCCTGGCATGCACAGAGGCCTTGGGTTTGATTCCTAGTACTGTGATAAAGTGGGAGCTGGGATTACTGGATTTGTTACATAATGTTAGTTTTTCAACTAGTAAAATAGTGTTACTGTTCTGAATTTTTTTAAAAATAAGACTTTAAAATTCATATACATTTTCTAAGAAAAATCAAAGTTTTTCACTTTCTTCCTTTTGTCTTTTAGGTGATTCCAGTGAATTCTGCAGGCTCTCCTATTGGAGATGTACCATTCATCCGGTCAGGATTGCTAGGATTTGTGGGGCCAGTAAGTGATGCTTTTATATTTAATTGATAGTCCAGAACAAATTCCTATTAGTCCAAGGGTGTTATATTGCCCATTGCCACTTAGCTTCTGCTTAGAGCATTTCTTTAAGAATGTCACAAAATTTGAAACCTGGCATTGGTGTATGCCTGTAATCCCAGTGACTTAGAGGCTGAGGCAGGAGGATCACAATTCAAAGCCAGCCTCAGCAACTTTGTGAGGCCCACCCAAAACAACTTAATGCAATCCTGTCTCAAAATAAAAAGGGCTGGGGATGTAGCTCAGTGGTTAAGTGCCCCTGGATTCAATCCTGGGTACAAAAAAAAAAAAAAATCATCAAATTTGCTAATGTCTGTTGTTTCTATTCCCAAGTTGACTCCCTCAGACTAAACTTATTTCACTTAATTCTTGCTTGCTTTCTTTGATTTGATTAGCTTCTTGCAGTGAGTTAAAAGAGTGCTGGAAAAAGTCTACTTCAATAATAAGGTTTGGCAGGGGTGTGTGATTAAGTGGTAGGGTGCTCACTTGGCATTCCTGAGGCCCTGGATTCAATTTGTGGCACTGGGAAAAAAGCAGCAAAGAAACCAGAATACATAGTGTTACAATACTTCCATAACAAACTATCAGTACTGCATTGAGTATAATAGTAAATTCTTTTGAGTGAAGAATGCTTTGTTATTCAGCAAATGATGTTTATAGGCACTGGGTTTACAGAGACAACTAGGATGTGAAAAGCCTATTTTCAAAGGGCTCATAGTAAGCTTCATGGGCCCACAAAGATGGCAGAGAGCCAAGTTACAAGGGCATTGGGTGATGTAATGGGAAATTATAATTTTATTTTGTAAGTAATAGGCAGACATTATTCTAGTGAAGCCCATATCCTTCATGTATTTCTGATTATCTCCTACACTTTTCTTTCTTTTCCTTTTAATGCTTTAAGTTGTATAAGAGATGATCTAATTTTATTTCTTCCCTACCATTTATAGGGGAGGAGAAGTCATAGGTCTAGGAGAAACATTCTCATAGATATAGTAATCTGTCCCACCTGTTTTGATTTCTTCTCTCAGCTCCTTTTAGCTTGTTGCTCCACTCTTGAGGTCCAGCATGGAGCTCCAGGTGTTCTATCTGTATTCTAAGAAACAAAGGAAACACTGTATGTAGCCTTACTTTCCTATGGAAGATTCCCTGAACCATTGTGCAGCCCTTCCAGTTATATCACATTGGTCTGCTCTAGTCCCATGGACAAACCTAGCTATTAGAGGGCCTGAAATGCAGTGGGTTTTTTTTTTTTTTTCTTCTTCTTCTTTTTTTTTTTTTAATCAGCCATACCCAGTTAAAAATTCTCTTAATATGAAGAAATGGAGAAACAGACTGGGATCTGGTTTTGACTCTCTCACTGTCCTTACTTACCAGCATCAGAGCTTTAAGACTTTTGGAAATGGCTGGTTCTCCTCTGGCATCTAGGATGGTCCAGTAGCTTCTTGAGCATAGAGGATCTGTCTTAATGCTTATTTTGCTAACTAAGTCAACAAGTGACTTCACATGGGGAGATAAGTACTAGATCATTGAATGTCTGTAAGTGGACCAAGATATTTAGGAATTCTGTAAAGAATGAGAAAAATTAATTTACTACAAGTGAGCCTGGGAAGAGCATTTGCACAGTGATGCTTTTGGTGCTTCAATAGTAGTTTCCTGCTGCTTTGTTATCTTACTGGAAAGAAAACCTCCTACAATGCTCCTTAGACTTTTCTTTATTAGCCTGTTTCTAATTATCCCAGATGGAAACAGCACTACCCTTTTAAATATGAAACAGTCATTCTCATATTGAAACTGTTTTAATCTCCTCTTAATTCCAGTAGTAAATGAATTTTTTCTCCTTTGCATTCAACCCATGAATAGATACAGAAGATGAACTAATACAGACTTGTGTCTAGGAAAATAAACTATACTTGTGTTAAATCCTAGAACAAATCTTCTTATTCTATACTGTCAGACCCCGTTGGCTATAAGATGCTACTGATTTCAGAGTTGTCAAAGGGTGGAAAAACTTTCCTTAAAATCCATAAAATAGAGGCTGGAGCAGTCGCCTGACGGTTACAGCGCTTGCCTGGCATGTACGAGTACTCGAGTTCAAACCCCAGCACCATGTACACAATGAAGTCTCAGAACAACAAAAGCTACATGAAAAACTAAATAAAATTGATTCTCTCTTTCTCTGTGTCGAAAAAGGAGAGAGTCTCTTCTTTAAAAAAAAAAAAATCCATGAAATATGAACCTGGGCACTGTGGGGCACACCCAAAATCCCAGATACTTGGGAGACTGGTGCAGGAGTATATCAAGTTCAAGGTCAGCTGGGTTTAATCTCCAGTGCTGCAAAAGAAAAAAAAAACTATAAAATATGGCATTGTTTTCTATATATCTATGTCTGTATACATATACACACGTATGTCTATGTGTATAGATATGCTGATTGATTGATTGATTGATTTGTGTGTGTATGTGTGATACTGAGGATCAAATTGAACCCAGGGCCACATGCATTTTAGGTAACAGTCTATCTTATATTTTTTTGTGAGATTTATTTCAAAGCAGGGAGTAAAATATGTCTTACTATTTAAATCATGGGAATCAAAGTCAGTTATTGTTACCTTTCAGGGTAGCTTGGTGTTTGTGGTTGGAAAAATGGATGGATTACTAATGGTTAGTGGTCGAAGACATAATGCTGATGACATTGTTGCTACTGGACTGGCTGTTGAGTCAATAAAGACTGTTTATAGAGGAAGGTGAGTAGCACAAGGTTCAAATATTAGCGCTCGTAATGCGGTGATTTTAGTTGTGTTCTGTAGATTCTCTTTTTAAGAAATGGGGTTGTTTTTAGTAAAGCATAGCAGAAGCCTGGCTTTGAATATATACCTCACAGCATCTGGTTCTTTGGCTATAATTGAAAAGAATAACATATAACTATATCATATATTTCAAGTTTTAATTACTACTGACTGATGAATCCTGTAAGACAGAGAAGAATTCTACAACTTTAAACTTCCTACATTTCTTCCATGTGGTAGTGCCATTCAAGCTAATGGAGATAGATACTGTTCTGTAGAAGTTTACATCTAACAATTATTTTTCTTATTTATTTCTAACTAAATTATTATACTGTTTTAATGTGGAGATTGACATAGCAGATAACTGCTGATAATTTCAAATTCTATGGACAGAGTCAGGTATCTTTGCTTATTAATGCAAGTGGACATATTTGCCACATATTTGAATAGTTAATGTCTTATTTATAATCCTAGGCATATATCTTCAAAGCAGTCTTGGTGTCCCTTTAGTTTTTATTAAAACCAAAAAAGAACTGGTTCCTGAAATGTGTGGGGTTTTTTTTTGTTTGTTTTTGTTTTGTTTTGTTTTGTAATGGTATAGCTTCCTATAAGATGTAAATTCCCTAGGGTACTAGAGCTTATGTCTGGTGATAGTTATGTTCTCAGCACTCGTTACGGTGCCTTGTACATAGTAGATGTTAAATAAATAGATGTGGCTGGAAGGAAGGGAATAGGCAGATGAGCCAGCTCTCCAGTAGCTTCCCATTCTTTCATGCGTCATTCAACGAATATTCAGTGGGTGCCAGCCATGTGCCACTGCTTTAGATGCTTCAGCTGTGGCAGTGAATAAAACAGGCTAAGTCCCCACCTTATTTCTCTGCCCTCACATTCTCATTGTGGGAAACAGTAACCAAGTAAACAGGGAAGTAGAGAACATGTGAGAGAGTGATAAGTGTTGTGAAGAGAAAACACAGGTGGGGGGCTTGCTAGTTTGCATGAGGTGGTCTGGGAATGCCTCACTTGTAAGGGGACATTTGAGCGGAGACCTCACTCAGAACCAACTCCATCCTCCCTCCCTCAGCCTCCCAGGCCTCCCTGGTCTGCCCTTGCCTGTGTCTGACTCTCCTCCTGCTCTCTGCTTCACCACTCTGCTCTAGGCACACTGGCCTTCTTGCTGTTCCTCAAATCTGCCAAGCGCGTCCCTACCTCAGAACTTTTTCGCTTTCCGTTCCTTCTGCCCGGAATCCTCCTCCTCCAGATCTTCGTGTGGCTCGCGTCCTCACCTCATTCAGGTCTCTGCTCCAGTGTCCACTCCCCAGGGAGGCGCTTCCCAACCACCTGCATACTACTCCACCCCTGCCCTACCCCAGCGTGCATCCCAGTACACATTGCCACATGGCATTATTATATATTTGTTTGTTCTGTCTCTAACATGTGCCCTCCATGAAGTCAGGATCTGTGTCTTATTCACCACCATGTCTCTATCATTCATGACAGTGGTGCTTAATACTTGTTTTTTAATGAATCTGTCCTCATCGTGGTGGTAATGATTGCACATTGTCTTTTCTGAACTATTCTTTTTTTGGGTGGTGTGGGGGGATGTCTCCTCTCTGTAATTCCACTTAAAGCAAATAGGACTGGTTGTAAAGGGTGTCTGATGTGTTTCATCTGTCTCTCTTAGAATTGCTGTGTTTTCTGTGTCTGTATTTTATGACGAGCGCATTGTGGTGGTTGCGGAACAAAGACCTGATGCCTCTGAAGAAGATAGCTTCCAGTGGATGAGTCGGGTGCTTCAGGTGAGCACACAGGGCTTTGTCCAGTCTTCTGTGATAAGCCAGTTTTGCCACCCTAGTTATTTTCTTGCCAGTCACTGCTCAGTTATTCTGGGTACTATTACCAAAATAATATAATTAATGCATTTCTCCATGTGGACCATATCGTATTTTTCTGCTCACATTGCTGAGTAGAATTGAACTGACTTGCCCCAGCAAATTTTTTCATGCCCAAGTGTTTACTACCCATGAAATTTTTAACTTTCCTTATCTGGAATACATCTGCACAGTAATCAATTTGCTTGTCAGCATTTAGTCATGGTCTTACTACGTGCCATAAGTGGCACCTCAGTATGAGGGATCCAAGAAAATATAGGATATTATTCTTACTCTGAAGGAGCTTTATTATGGAGTTAGAGGAGATACTAATTGACACAAATCATGAGGGAAAGAGAATGACGTAGAACTCCGTATAAGGGAGATGTTTTTAGTGTGGAGCAGGCTAACAGGTCAAAGAAAAAACCCTAGTCTCCATATAGAAATCACAGGTTTGAATCTCCTTACCAGATATGTACCCTTAGGCAAGTGACTGAACCGCCTCACATGTGAAGTAGGGATAAAATGTCTGTTTTACAGAACTTTTAGAATGAGTTAAGTGAGATAATTGAAGTATGTAATACCTGTATTCAGTAAATAATGATAGTAATTCTTATTAGCATCAAAAATAATGATCATAAGGGCTGGAGAGGTGGCTCAGTGGTTACAGTGCTTGCCTAGCATGCGTGAGTATGCGAGTTCAAACCCCAGCACCACATACACAACGAAATCTCAGAACAATGAAAGTCACATGAAAACTAAATAAAATTGATTCTGTCTTTCTCTCTCACTGTCCCTCTCTCTTAAAAAAAAAAAAATGATCATAAGCATTATCTCCAATAAGGAGATGGAGAAATTCACTGTTTGCCCACTCTTCTTTTTTTTTTTTCCACTTAGCATTTATCACCATATGAAGGTATTGTTTCCTGTATGCACTATGGGTCACTGCTCAGTCTCCAGAACCTGATAGCTGTGCTAGCACTCATCATGATAGACTCAGTAAATATTTTATTGGTTAGATGGATGGTCCAAAGAAGCATGAACTGTCTTTGTATTATTATATATTATTGGAAGTGTTTTCAAAGTCTATAATTTTATTAACCTCCCGTTAAGAGTAATGTTATAGCCAGGTACATTGGCACATGCCTACAATCCCAGCAACTTGGGAGGCTGAGACAGAAGGATTGCAAGTTCAAAGCCAGCTTCAGCGACTTAGTGAAGCCCAAGCAACTTAGTGAGACCCTGTCTCAAAGTAAAATATAAAAAGGGTTGGGGATGTGGCTTAGTGGTTAAGCACCCCTAAGTTCAATCCTTGGAACAAATAATAATAATAATGTTATAGAAATTATGCAAGCATAAGACAAGTGATAGGTCTAGATGACTTTTACGATTTCTTTCCATACTCAGTCTGTGATTCTTAATTATCAGTTAGTCTAGCATAGGCTAGTTTTAGTAGAAAGTTAGAGAAAATCTACTGAATAAAACCTAGGTAGAAAAGACCATGAAGAATGTAGGACTGAGCTCATCTCTGAAAAATTGCTAAGGGGCAAACATGTGAAGATTATTTTCATACCATTCATATTTTCAAGCAAACACAAACTTCCTTTATTCAAAATGAACATTGGGGCATAATGGTAGAATCTTACGATTTATACATTCTTTTCCTTTGTAGAAAAGTGAATGTACCTGAAATATCCCTAAATATATTTTTCCCTTCTGGCAAGCAACTTTAGGAATTCCTAATCCAAATCCTTATAAAAGTCATTTAGGGTCTGATTTTTGGGATAAAAGGCCATTATCTTTTCAGCCTTTGTAATTTCTCAGCTAGGCATTTGGGTTTATAGTAAATGATAATAGACACCACAAGTTTGAGACCAGAGGTAGCTTAATTCCATGTTCAGGTATAATCTAAATAATTCATCACATACTAAGGAAAGGCAGTCAGTGGGGAGTCCAGGCTGCCTATAATATATTTGCTAACTTCATTTATTCTAAAACATAGCAACTTAGAAACTACCAGACTCTATTTCTCAGTCACCTTTTGGCTTATAGGATAGTCTGAGGAAAATGAGTTTCAAGTCTATTCCTTTGCCCTTGTAAGCTGTTGTAATAAAAGGCCCTGCCAATCTTTTGTAACTGACCTTTATTATGACTCTTCCTCTATTCTCTTGCTAAGGTTTTATGTACTTTTTAGTTGGGCCCTGGGTAATAATAGAAGCCTCTCAGCTGATACTTGGGAAACAGTATTAATAGCTTTAAAAGGTGATTAAAGCTGAGCATGATGATATGTACCTGTAATCCCCACTCCACAGGAGGATGTTGACATAAGCCTGGGGAACATAGTGAGAACCTATATGTCTCAATAAATTAAATACCCAGGTGTGGTCGTACACACTTGTAATCCCAGCAACTCAGGAGGTTGAGGCAAAAGGATTGCAAGTTCAAAGCCAGCCTCAGCAACTTAGCAAGACTCTGTCTCAAAGTAAAAAATAAAAAGGACTGGGGATGTGGCTCAATGGTTAAGTACCCCTGAGTTCACTCCCTGGTACCAAAAATAAATAAATAGCAACACCAAAAAAATTCTTATTAAAAAAATGTTAAAGCAGAGAATCCTAAACAGAAGGTACTCTTTAAGTATTATATTTTAACACAAAGAGTAAATGTGCATTCAGTGGATGTAAAGTGGTGTGCATGAACACACCAGTTTGGGTTCCAGATAAACTTACTTCCGTAAGCTATACCCAAATGCATGTCTTTGGTTTCTGTTTAATTTCCTTAAGTTGGAACTAGAACACAGGTATTAGAAAAGTAACTTGAATAGATAATCCTTACTTTTAGGATTAATTTGCCCATACCTATCAGCAGTAGTTTTTTAGGAGCTTACCTTTTATATGCCTTGACAAAAGCTTAAGTCTTTCATTCTTTTTGCATTTATATCTTATCAGTTGATATAATACGTAATTAAATTATGTGAACACAATAACTAGAACAGCTGTTATGAACAGTGTAGAAATAAGCACAGTTGATTCTCAGTAAGCGTTCAGTGACATGGCTGGGAATTGAGTACGCTGAAGGTAGTGTGTGGCATCCAGTGCTCATAGCACTGCAGGCCTCACCCTGGACTTTCTGCAGAGTGTAGGTATGGTAACATGGTGGATCACATAAGTGGGGGCCCGTTTAGAATATCTTGTATTCCTAATAAACTTACTTTATTTAATTGAGTTATGTTGGACAGGTAAAAGATTTTAAAATCCAAAATAAATTCCCAAGGTTTTGACCTTATCATTTAAGAGGGAACATATTGAGGCCAGTAAAGAGTATCCATCTCTCTCCATTTAGATTGTGTCTTACCTCTCTTCAGTTAATCTCTATCATAGTTGAAAGATGTATGGGATCTTAAATGATTACCTTAAGATATTCAGTTATATGAGAGCTTAATGATCTACCAGACTATAGACCTAGAATGGATGAAGAAAAATCTTATAGTAAAATAATGGGTTATGTCAAGAGTACGTCTATTATAGTAAAAGTAATCTCACTGAATATATTTCTTTGTATTTCTCCAGGCAATTGATAGCATTCATCAAGTGGGAGTTTACTGTCTTGCTCTGGTGCCTGCCAATACATTGCCAAAAACTCCACTGGGAGGAATCCATATATCTCAGACGAAACAGCTTTTTCTGGAGGGATCTTTACATCCTTGCAATATCCTCATGTGCCCACATACATGTGTGACTAATTTGCCAAAACCCCGACAAAAGCAACCAGGTAATATGCTAACTTACAAGCAGTTGTAATTTCAAGAAATTAAAGTCTCTCAGCATGATTCTTTGACTAGAATTAGACTTTACAAAGACCAATAATACACACATAGCATCAGCTGACCAAAAGCAAGGAGGATTGAGACCCTGCAGAATAGGCTTCTTTGGGTTTACTCCTGTCCTCTGTTCTGCATAATTCTCTGTAGTTTGCCTCTCCTTCCCCTGGGTAGGTCCTCTAAGGGAAGGTTCTGATAGCAAGAATAGCTGATATTCAGTGAGTGCTTACTAAATGTCACATGCTAAACATTTGACATATGTGATTTTTGCCTTCAGCTATGGATGATAGAATTTAGTGTGGTACCCAAGTCACATAGCTAGTTAGTGGCAGAGCTGAGATACACACTTAGTGTGACCGAAATTGCTTTTAATCATTATGCCTACTGCCTTTCTGTTGAGAGTGTCTTACCTAGATTCATCCCTCATTTCTTTTTAACTGTTGAGGTCTGATATAGTCCTATAATAGTATCTCTAAGGACTGAAATACTTAATTCAGAGGATTTCTGGTTTGTAATCACAAGATAAGCAGCATGCTTTATGTTTGCTGTATTATTGTGAATTCAAGGTACAAGAGCATGTGAATTGCCATAGGAAAGAGAAAAATAGAAGTAGTAAATTTTACATTTTACCTCATTTCTCAGCAGACCTAGATTATAGACTAGGAGGTTGCGGTCAAGAGTAATAGACTGGGGCTGGAGCAGTGGCTCAGCGGTTTCGGCGCTTGCCTGGCAAGCACGAGGACCCGGGTTCAAACCCCAGCACCATGTACACAACCAAGTGTTGGAGCAACGAAGGCCAAGTGAAAAAAAAACTAAATAAAGTTTCTCTCTTTCTCTGTCAAAAAAAAAAGAGTAATAGACTAATGATTCATCACATTAAAATATGTTAAATTCAGCTGGGTGCATGGTATATGCCTGTAATCTCAACTACATGTCAGTCAGAGGCAGGAGGATCACAAGTTCAAGGCCAGCCTCAGCAATTCAATAACGCCCTAAGCAATTTTGGAAGACTCTTGTCTCAAAATAAAACATTAAACAGGCCAGAGGTGTAACTCAGTGGTAGAATGCCCCTTGGGTTTAATCCCCAAATACCTTTAAAAAAATTTAAAATCAACATGAAATCATTGAGTTTTATTAATGCATTTTTCAGTTTAAGAGAATCTTCCTAGTTTCCTTAATGGTTAAAACACATGAAAACCAAAGTCTGGCCTCTGCAGATTCCACCATAAATACTCACATGAGTGTGATACACACATCAATATGCATCAGCCTACAATTGTGTTGAAGAAAGAAGATGATAGTGGGAGGATTTGAAAGAGAAGTGAATGGCATTTAATTATATTTCTGTAAGATAGCTTTTGCTGAAAAATAAACATAATGTACCATAATGTGTAAAGTAAGCCTCTGACTCTCTAGGATATTATCATCAGGATATTAAGATGTTAATATACTCTATTCTGCAGTAATAATGATTGGACAGCTGAAGATCATGTCACGATGGTTTATCCAGATGTTATCGTCAGTTTATCACCTACCCTTATGCTGTTGGAAATATGTATAAAGTTAAAGGATATATTATTTTTATCAGTTTCTGCTAGTGGAAGACCAGTATTCTAAATAGGGCAGTCAAAAGCAGGAAGTTTATGTATTATTAATCAAGAAATGGCTGAAGGTGCTGGAGTGGTGGCTCGGTGGTTACAGCGCTTGCCTGGCATGCTCAAGTACATGGGTTTACTCAAACCCCAGCACCCATGTACACAGCTAAATGTCTTAGCAGTGAAAGCCATGTGAAAAACTAAATAAAAATTGATTCTCTCTCTCACACACACACACACACACACTCTCTCTCTCTCTCTCTCTTACTGTCCTTCTCTCTTTAAAAAAAAAAAGAAAGGGCTAAAAGGCAGTATTTTCAAACACATTACCTGCCTAGGCATATGGCAGAGTCATAAAATCACAAATGGACTGGGAGTGTAGTTCAGTGGTAGAGCACATGCTTAGTAGACAACGAGGCCCAGAGTTCAATTCCCAGCACTTGAAAGTACATACACATAAGTCCTTTCTCCATATTTATTTGTCATATGAATAAATCTTTTTTTTTTCTTTTAAATATTCTGGGGCTTGAACCTAGAGGCCTTTGCCACTGAACTTCATCTTCTCAAACTTTTTTTTTTTTTTTTTTTTTAAGAGAGAGGGACAGTGAGAGAGAGAAAAAAAGAATCAATATAATTGAGTTTTTCATGTGGCCTTCATTGCTCCGACACTCTGTTGTGTATGTGGTTCTGGGGTTCAAACCTGTGTCCTTGCACATGCCCGGCAAGCCCCAACATTCCAGTCCCTCAAAAAGTTTTATTTTGAAACAGGGTCTCTCAAAATTGCTGAGACTGGCCTCAAACTTGTGATCCTCCTAAGTCGGCCTTCTTACATTACAGGTGTGCTCCATTGCACCTAGTGTAAAATTCTATTATCTATTTATTTATTTAAAAGAGAGAAGGCGAGAAGGAGAGAGAAAGAATCAACTTTATTTTTTCACCTGGGTTTTGTTTCTGACTTAATTGTGTATGTGGTGCTGGGGTTCGAACCCAGGTCATCAAGCATGCCAGGCAAGCCCTGTAACCACTCAGCCACCGTTCCAACCCCAAATGCTATTTTAAATAGTACTTAATGTAGGATTTTTTTTTTTTAACATTCATGTCAGAGATACTTCAAGGATGTTGCTTTTGCTTAAATATATAGTAGATGATTAAAGCAGTGCTTTCACTGGTCAGATTTCAACTAATTCTGTTAAATAATAAAACCTATATAAAAGATTTATTCCTAATCTCCTAAAGGGTCTCCTAAAGTGATAGCATCCATTTCATCCTGCCTGATGAAAGCATTGTTAGGATTCAGTATTTTTGCTTTCTGTTGTGATTGTCTGCTAAGATTTAGTTGTATGCATATGGATAGAACCAAAGTAGTTTGAAAAGCATAGCATCAACAGGTGGAGATTATAAGGGAATTGCATTAGAGTTTGAGATTTGAAAAAAAATGCAGAAAAACGGGTTGAAGAAGTGAGATAAGGGGCCTGGAACAGGGGCCCAGTGATTATGCACTTGCCTGGCATTCACAGGGACATGGATTCGAACCCCAGCACCACATACAACAACTAAGTGTTGGAGCAACGAAGTCCACATGAAAAACTAAATAAAATTGATTCTCAGCGCTGGAGCAGTGGCTCAGCAGTTAGAGTGCTTGCCTGGCATGTGTAAGGACCCAGGTTCAAACCCCAGCATCACATAAATAAGTGTGGGAGAAACAAATGCCAGATGAAAAAAATAAAATTAATTTTCTCTCTCTCTCTCACTGTCCCTCTCTCTCTTAAAAAAAAAAAGTGAGTTAAGGAGGGAAAGGAAGACAGAAAAGGTGCTAAGGCCACAAGCAACATTCCCATTGAGATGCCTATTGGCGCTTATGGTGTAAAGAATAGGAATATGTCATACGAGTGAAATCTTTTGGTGGAAGATATTTTCTGTTTCTGTGCCTACATGTTGCAGGCATAACAACATAACAACAGCTTAAACAAGAATCAAGTTTATTTCTTTCTTATATTCAGATAGGCAGGCCAGGACTAGGATGGTCATTTTACAGTCATGTTCTTCCAGCTTCTCATCTTTTTGCTCTGGTGTTTCGTTAGTCAACTGTTACTATAGATGGGCTACATAAGAACTCTAAAACTTGGTGCCTTGAAATAATAAATATTTGTTTACATTTATGGAACATGAATTCGCTGGACTTGACAGGCACCAGGCTACAAGTTAGGTTCAGAAATATGCTATGTGCTTCCTCATCATGGTACCAGCCTCTGCTTGGACTGTATTTTTCTCAAGGCAGATGGCAGAAACAAACATTAATCCAGGGTAGCTTCCCTGTTATTCAAAACTTAGCTGATAATAAGTTGATTTGTTATCTTTTGCCATCTTTTTAAGTTCATTAAGATGGGGTCTTGGACTTCAAGTAGCCATCAAGAGAGGCGTACAGCACCCTAGCACTTTTTTTTTCTCTTTTTTTCTTCCAGTGCGAAGTATTGACCCCAAGGTTGCTTTACCGCTGAAACACATCCCCAGTCCTTTTAATTTTTTAGTTTGAGACAGTGTCTCACTAATGTGCTGAGGGTCTCACTAAATTGCTTAGCCTGGCCTTGAACTTGTGATCCTCCTGCCTCTGCCTCCCCAGTAGCTTGGATTACAGGTGTGTGCCACTACCCCTGGCTCTAACACTTTTTTCTTAAGAGTTGGAGGAATTTATTTATTTTTAATGGGACTGGAGATTGAACCCAGAGGCACTTTATTACTGATCCGAATTCCCAGCCCTTTTTATTTTTTGAGACAGAGTCTCTCCCCCCACCCCAGGGCTGAGGACCGAACTCAGGGCCTTGTACATGCTAGGCAAGCGCTCTGCCACTGAGCTAAATCCCCCAACCCCTAGAGACAGGGTCTTAATAAGCTGGTTAGGGCCTCGCTGAGTTGCTGAGGCTGGCCTTGAACTTGCGATCCTCCTGCCTCAGCCTCCTGAGTTACTGGGATTACACGTGTGCAGCATTGCACCCGATGGATCCCCCTATTTATTTTGAAGTGTAAAGCTCATGGAAAGGGTGACAGAATAGTGCATTAAGCACCTGTGTACCTTCCCATAAATTTACAATTGCTAACATCTTTTTCCACTAAATTCTGAAAGTAGATTACAAACAGTTTGACATTTTACCCAAAAGTACTTTTGCATATCTATTTCCAGAGACCAGAAAGGTTCTCCTAAAATTTTTCTAATCAACCATGATGTCATTATCCCATTAAGATATTAAGAAATTAGGGATGACTCCACCATACGACCCTGCTATTCCACTCCTGGGAATCTTTCCAGGGGACTTAGAATCAGCACATTACAGTGACACAGCAATATCGATGTTCATGGCAGCACAATTTACCATTGCTAGGCTATGGAAACAACCCCGGTGTCCCTCACAGGAAGAATGGATCCAAAAACTGTGGCACATTTA
>PVKS010014410.1:28804-48548 GCA_004027875.1 Aplodontia rufa | reverse complement strand
CATTTAATAGGGTGTTATTCAATCTCCACATATATGTGTATTTTGTGCCATGATTTTTGCTATTAATTATTAGGTTCATGGCATCATGTTCTGATAGGATACATGGAATAATATCTACTTTTTTATATTTGCTGAGATTTCCTTTGTGAACTAGAATATGATCTGTTTTGGAGAAGGATCCATGTGCTGCTGAGAAGAAGGTATACTCTGCCAATTTGGGGTGGAGCATTCTGTAATGTTTGTTAAGTCTGTTTGATTTATGGTGTTTAGACTGGAGATCTCTGTATTGATTTTTTGCTTTGATTATGTGTCTGTTGGTGATAGAGGAGTGTTGAGCTACTTTTTTTTAAGTGAATAACATCTCAAATGTTTATATTTGTAATAATTTACTTCATACAAACCAAACTGCCATGAATCAATGTCACTGTTGGATCTGAATGAAAAATATTATTCCATTCTATCCCCATTGCACAATTTCTTTCACATTCACAGCAGATGTTGATCACTTTAGAGGATTTAATAGATTTTACAGGCAGAGGTAGAATGTTTCAAAATACATTTATTGGTTGTTTTTTCCTAAATGAAATTTGAAATTACTGGAGTTAGGAAAAGTTGACTTTTACCCTAGGAATGGGTGACATTCAATGAGTACAAATATATCAGTAAGTTAAACTTTAGAAAAACAATACTAATAGTAATATTATCTAATACTTACATAGCAATACTGTTTCAGCTTTTTCCTGTGCTTTACATATATTAACAATCCCTATGAGATACACATTTTGCAGATGAGGAAACTGAAACATACAAAAGATGATAATTCATTTGTTCTGGGTCATAAGGGAGAAAGTGGAGGAGCTAGGATTAGAAGCTAGACAGTGAAGCTAAAGTATGTGTCGCTGAGTGGATATAAGGTAGATGTGAAGAGGAAGAAAGATAGAAGGGTGAATTTTGCTCATGTTAGTCTATTATTCCCTCTTCTTTTGCCATTTCATTGCTTCTCAGCATAACTTGATCCTGGGAAAGGAGAACATTCCTTTTTAAAATTGGTTACATATTTCATCTTACATTTTTTCAACCTAGAAGGGGTGGTGATTATCTTTCACTTGGAGCTGTCCCATGTACCCAGGTCATGGGTCAGAGGTATCAGGCATGAACAACTTGCCAACTTCTTCTTGTAGATGCCATTGGCTATTTTGGGAATCAGGAGTAGTTAAAGGATCCAAAAAATTGTGAAATCAGTTTCTTTGATTTGAAAATTAAGGGTGAAAAAATAATTAAAAAAAAAAAGAAAACTAAGGGTGATATGACAATTTACCTACCCCTAATCATATACATTATCTAAAGGTAAAAGGATTACTAGATTTACACACAGAAAATCACCTTTCCTATATCTCAGTCCTGATTATATACTGTAGCATCTCCTAAGATATAAGAACTGCAAAATCTTTAAATCTAATGATGATGATGATCAAGGCTCTTTTAAAATTAAAAACCAAATAAAAACAAAATAGTATCAATTATCTGCTTATTTTTTTACAAAACAAGTTTATACCCCTTCTGTAAATCAGAATATGAATGAGTAAACAATACATTAGGACCTAATGACATCACCTACAGGTGCTCCATTAAACCACATATTTTATACATATTAATTGGTGACTCTGGTCTAAAATGTTTGAACCTTATTCACATAAGGACCTATTGGCAAGTTGTAACTGGATCCTTTAATCGTATAGCTATGACTAGGAACCAAAATTGGCCTAATTAATGATACTCTTTCCTTATGGTGTTAAGACCATAAAAGCATGAGTGAGAGAGCATGTGGAAGCAAAATCTCTAATGGGTCTGAGAAAGGGATTGTTTATTGTTGCAGCATAAAATATCATATGCTTGTGTGCAATTTCATGGTTCATAGAATATTTTCATACATAATATTACTTTATTTAATGCTCAGTTGGTTATGGAATATATAGTATACCTACCTTAAAGATAAGAAAACAGGCTCAGAGCACTTTTCGCAATTTGCCTAAGAGTGTAGTTTGTAGTAACACAGTGAGGATTCTAACCTATGCTTCTTCTGAAACTGCAGTGCAGACACTCTATGGGGAATCTTAAAACTCTTTGGCATCTCCAACTGTCATTCATAACTATTTTTCTAAAAACAATACTAACTTTAAATAGCTAAAGTATGAATCTCACCTTAGCATAGTTTTAGATACATTTAAAGTTATACCTTATAGGAATTCTATCTGTGAAATAGATAAAATATGGTGAAAATAATTCCCATTTTTTGGATCAAAACCAATTACCTGAATTTATTAATCTTACAAAACAAAACATTAATGGTTGCTGTGTAACTTTTAAGAACCCCGGATAACAAACCACATGTATTCTGGGACACAATGAAGGTATATCCTGCTTTTAGAGGGGAGAAAAGAAGAAAGGGCTAAGAAGTACATAAATATCCTGTTGGATTCACCCAGACCCAGACCCAAGAGGAATCCACCTGTTACTCACACTGCATAAAAAATTCATCAATTTGCAATTTGCTAATCTAGTATATTGGGTCAGTTGAGCTGAAGTTAACACTTGGGCTATCCATGAAAACTAAGGTCAACATCTGGAAGAGGTTTATCTGTTTAAGAAAAGGAATACTAAAAAGCTTACATTTTATATTTCCATTGACAAGGAATAATAAAATGATAATCTCAAGGCAGATCTATCCTGTTGTGGTACCACATGAATTTATCCAGGCCACTGTGTGCTTTATATAAGAGATAAAGGGCAAGAAACTTACATTCTTATTTGGAAGAGACAGAATGTACTTGTAATAAAAAGTATAATAAAAAAAAACCTCTCATCAGTGTATAATAAAAAATTACATTGTATGGTCAGAATGTACCCTAGAAAATCAGAACATCACATGGTATTTGTTCGCTTACTTTAAGTCATTCTTTCTTGTATGTTTAAATAGAGTAATAAAATCATTTTTACAAACTAATCTCTAATTCACACAGAACTTCCACAAATCTATTTGACAACAGTGCACTTAAAACTAGAAGTAAAGTTAAAAGTCAATTTGGGGGCTGGAGTTGTGGCTTGGTGGTTACACGCTTGCCCAGCCTGCGCAAGTATGTGAGTTCAAACCCCAACACAACATACATCACGGAGTGTCAGAGCAACAGAAGCCACACAAAAAACTAAATAAAAACTGCTTCTCTCTCTCTTTCTGTCTCTCACACTGTCCCTCTCTCTTTAAAAAAAAAAAAACAACAAAAAAACCAAATTTGACTTTTTTGTGATGTGACCTTTAAAGTGCTAGGGCACTGGTTTCCAAATAGCAATTAAATATATATATAAAAAGCAGAGGGTAGGGAGTTTTTTATAAAATTATTCAACTTAAAGAACTGTCCTTTACTCTCAGAGTGTGTTTTTAACTATTCTTTGGGGTCAAAAAGCCCTTTTATTCATAAAGGGATCATGTTAGCAGCTGAGTTGGCAATACTATATAGCTCCCTTTCCTCCTTTTTATTTTGCTGCTCAGTAAAAACCAAGTCTGAGAGCTACTCTTCATAGATATTAGGAAGCTCTGGGTGAAAGTGCTCCTTCAGCTAGAGAAAACCTCTGGGAGAAGGCAGGTGCTCTGAGCAAGGCTCCTGCAATGGCAGTTATCTGCCCAACAATACACAGAGGGTAGAGGCAAACATTCCAAATTTTCTGTGACTAGATGGTGATTCAGTCTTACAATCTTTGAGTTGCATTATGATAATCTCTAAATTCTTGTGGTATTTGAATGAACAAATGACTCCACTGTTTATCTATGACAGTAACAAGTTTTCGTGGTGGGAAAGAGTGGTTTTCATTTTTTTTTTTTTAAGTTCTCATCCCCTTCAGAAAACCCCAAAGGCAAAGCTGTAATTCTATTTGAAACAAGAATGTGATTTCCTAATGCAGTGGCTCTTCCAGTGCCGTCCTTAGCCAGCATCATCAGCATCATCTGGGAACTTGTAGTACTGTAAATTCTCAGAGTCCACCCCAGACCTCCTCAGTCAGAACCCCTGGGGGTAGAGTTCAGCAATCTGTACTTTAAGAAGCCTTTCTCATGACTCCATGCACGTTCAAGTTTCTGAACAACTACTCTAATGTAATACAGTTTGCTTGAATATTGAAATCCACTTAACTCAAATTATTAAATCCTTTACCTCAGCTGAAACTTGGATAACTGGAAAATCATTTTCCAAAAATTATAAGTTAAACAGTAATTTTATGAAAACTGTATAGAATTGTTCTTTGAAGATCTGTTTATAAACTACTGCAATTGCAAATGAGTTAATATTTTAGTCTTGAATCTAAGTGTCTTGTGTTCATATTTTATAGGAATAACTAAACAATTTTCAGAAAATACAGTAACATTACAGTTAAAGTTGACTGACTAAACTTTCCAGGATCTCCAAACAACAAGAATTGTAATGAGACAAATTCAAAATAATAAGTAATTTCCAAACCACTCCTTAGGTTTGGGATGTATTTCAATAAACCTTTATACGGGTAGAACTTTATGACATTTCTAGGTCCTACATCACCAAAACAAAATTTTATGTCCATCACATTACAACTACTAGAGCAGGAAAGAAGTCCAATTCACATTAGGAAGCATTTCAATTAAAAAAAATTGTGGGGCTGGAGCGGTGGCTCAGCAGTTACAGTGCTTGCCTGGCATGTGCAAGCACATGGGTTTGAACCCCAGCACCATGTATACAATGATGTGTTGGAGCAATGAAAACCAGATGAAAAAGTAAAATAAATATTGACTATCTCTGTCCCTCTCTTTAAAAAAAAAGTGATTAAATCTAGGTTAGTCCAGAAACTTAATTTAAAATTTTAGTAAAAATCAAATTTAATAAAAATTGAAAAAAAATTCCTAATGACTTTTCTTGATAAAATTTTACATCCTCTTCAATAAATTAAAACAACATCCCTCCCCCAGGGCATCGTCCATTTTTCTCTTACTTATGGGATAGAGAATAATGCTGTATATATCCCTCTGACTCACAAGAGTAATTTGCTGTCTCTGATAGAACCATGTGCCTCATGTATACTTGGGTTTTCATAACACTGCAATTATCACAGCCATGAGGTATGTCTAAATGAACCTGGGCACAGCATGTCACAGCATGGCTAAAATAACTTCCCCATCTGATAATCTCCTTGCAGATAGTGCTTGGAGATAAAGATACCTGTGATTACTGGTTAGCAAATACAGGATTTTCTGTGTTCAGTAATTCACTAGTAAGTAGACCATTCTAGCCCCTCTGGAAGTCCATTTCCTTTCTTCCTTCCTTCCTTTCTTAAAGAGAGAGAGAGGGGGAGTGAGAGTGAGAGAGAGAGAGAGAGAGAGAATCAGTTTTATTTTAGTTTTTCATGTGCCCTTCATTGCTCTGACACTTCATCATGTATATGGTGCTGGGGTTCAAACTCACATCCTTACACATGCCAGGCAAGCACCATAACCGCCGAGCCACCACTCCAGCCCCTCAGTTCCCTAATTTCAATGCCTTACCATGTAACAGGCTATACATGTCTCTGGTTACAAAGGGCACCAGTGCCCAGTGAATGCTATCTGCTACAGGTATCTCTGGTGGTTGACATCAATTAGGAATCAGTTCACCACCAAAGATTACAATGTTACTCATTCCACTCATCAATCACCACTCACTTGCCTGTCCGGCATTCTATTGAGCCCTAACCACCCGGCATGCAGTTAGATGCTGACACTCTAATGACACAAAACAGACATTAGCTTCTAGGCTATCTAATCAACATGATGAGATTATGAATGCTGAAGCATACACAGCAAGTTTAAAAAACTTTACTGAGGTATAATTTACACATACAATTTCCCCATTTTAAGTGTACAGATAAATGACTGTGAGTAAATCTACCAAGTGATGCAACCATTTATCTCCAGTTAACTATCACTACTCAAATTTTAAGAACAGTGGCCGAGGGTAAACTCCTCTTTTAAAATAATCCTACTTCCCTTAATGTTCTAAAATCCCACTGGTCAGCAAATGTACCCAGAGTTTCACTGCCTGGGGTTGATGCTCTGGTAGCAATGGAAGGGCCCACTAGTTCCGTGGGCAGAAAGGCAGACTTGCCATCTCAGAACTGCCTCTTCTCCCAGGGTTTCAAACAATGTACTAAAGCAATAGTTCTCAGTCTTAGCTGCACACTGGAATGACCTGGGAGACTTAAAACACAGTGATTCCAGGCATGTCCCTCCATCCTGATTTTTATTTAATTGGCCTGGTGTTCATCTTGGTCATCAGAATTTTTTGAGATCATCAGGTATCCAAAATTGAAAGTGACTTTACTAAAAGATTCAGGATTCAACCTAATTCTTATTTTGCTATTTGATGACACCAGATGTGGCTTTTTGACTCTCCTTTATGTCCATTTTTATACTACTATTTGCAATAATGAAAAAGAATACCAGTGAGATCATTACAGTTGCCCCAGAATACAGGAAGCTAAAGAATATGCAAGCAGTCCTGTCCTTTTTCCCCCTGTGGCAGAAGCAGTATCAGAAGATCCACTCACTATTTTGCAATCTCCTCTCTGATTTCTGGGAAGAATGATGCCATTCCTTAAAATGTGTCGTATTACCACGTAACACACTTTGTTCCTGTTGTTTTATAACATTCAAAATCCAGAATGTTCTGATGACAGTATCTCTTTTCTCTCCTGTAAGGGGCTTGCTATGTGTTAGATATGAGGTATCCCCCAAAAGCTCATTGTGAGATAATGGAAGAAAGCTTAAATATGAAATGATTGGGTTATGCAAGCCTTAACCTAATCAGTACATTAACCCTCTGATAGGGATGAACTGAGTGGTGACTACAGACAGGTAGTGTGTGGCTAGAGGAAGTGGGTCAGTGGGGTGTGCTTTTGCAAAATATATTTCATCTCTCTCTCTCTGCTTCCTGGTGTGATGCCCTGAACAGCTTTCCTCAACCATACTCTTTCTCCATGATGTTCTGCCTCACCTTAGGCACCGAGCTATGGAGCCAGCTGTCTAAGGAGGACTGAGACGTCTGAAACCATGAACACTAAATAAATGTTTCCTCCTCTAAAATTGTTCTTGTCAGGTCTTTTGGTCACAGCAGTGCTGACTAAAACAGGCTCCTCAGTTCTCCAGGCATCACAGGTCCTGCTGACCTAGCAGACCAGACTTTTCACGTGGACTGATTTGCTCTCGAACAGGGCAAATCAAAGCTTAATGAAAATATGACTGTGGGGGAACTTGCTAAAATGCACATTCAGAGAGTGGCTAGGTCTGAGGTGAGGCTGAATTCTGCATTTTTCACAAGCTCCCAGCTGATGCCCATGGTGCTGGTCCATGGGCCACACTTTGACTAACAAAATCCTAATCTCTTTATCATTTTTTTTTAAAGAGAGAGAGAGAGAGAATATCAACTTCACTTAGTTTTTCATCTGGTCTTCATTGCTCAGACCCTCAGTTTTGTATATGGTGCTGGGGTCCAAACCTGGGTCCTTGTGCGTGCCAGGCAAGCGCAATACCATTAAGCCACCACTCCAGTCCCTCTCTACCTTTTCATTTGACATTATTTATAGGTAATATAGATTAAATAATTGATAAAGCTATGTGATTGATAGAAAGTTTTGTTTTTACGGTGTCAAGGCAATAGGGCAGGTAAAGGTTTCTGAAATCAGCTTGATTTTCTTTCTCTGAGTTTCAGTTTCCTTTGTCAAATGGACAACAAAGAAACTGTACTTGACTGCTATGGTCCTTTCTAACACTAAACTTTTGCTCCTAAGACTTGAAGCTACATAAGAATGGTATATTGCCACCTCATAGTTAACACTTCAAGTATAGGAGGAGCTCAATCTAAATGTGTTTTCAGTGGCATGTGGACTCATTGAAATTTCAAGGTCACAGTTTTCTTGTATGGGTGTTTGACTTGCAATATGCATTTAATACTGAAAGTGGATTATCAAGGTAAGAGAATTCAATTACATTCAGCTACATGACCTCCTAAGACTTTCAGCTTAGAAGGATTCCTTGACATTCACCTAGCTGATATGCAGCTGTTGTGCTATATTAATTCTGAAAAATAGAACCTAATTTATTTTGTAAAGTAACATATACAGGATTAATTATTGGATGATGATAACTCAGAAAGAGCTGACCTCAGAGATTTTGATGACACTTATAATCTGCTGATTTGGACAGGTTATCAAGAAACGTAAGGTAGTATATCCTTTGTAAGCCCACATCTGAATTTTTCTTTGTCTCTATGAAAAAAAACCCTGCTCCTTTGTAGCTCATAACATCTCAAAATACCCTCTCTCCAACCTTACTGCTGTCATTTACTGATATATCCTCATCACTAGAGACTAATTCATACACAGTCAGCTTTTGTACACCAGTAACTGCCATCCCTCTCCAGGACTTCCTCATTCCTGGGAATGAAACATTCAACCTCAGGGCCTCTTGCTTCTTGACTTATGCATCAAAGGCAAAGAATCTTGCCTCTACCTCAGTCTTTTACTTCCTCATATCTTCAACAATCCTCCCACCTAAGTCTCACAAGTACCTGGAACAACAGGTGCAGGCCACCATGCTCAGCTTGCAAACATCTTCTCCTTTGCCCCTTTCCAAACCATTCTCCATATAGCAGGTAAGATGGTTTTAAACATAAACCATCATGTCTCTGCCCTCCTTAAAATCAATGGCTTCCTGAACCATAGCCACCTTCCTGACCATATTTTCCTCATATCCTAGCCTTTCAGTAATTTACATAATCATACTGAATTTTAGACAGCAAGACAAATCTATTTCCTTCACATTACTTTGTTCCCCATCAACCTGTTCCTGATTAAACCCAGCCTAGATTTCATGGTGTATATTAAAAGTCACTCCCTTAAAAAGATCCTCAACTCTTAACTCTCCATCATAGTGGAGAAGTTGAAGATTTCTGTTTTAGTCAGCTTTTCAATGCTGTGATGAACGGACCTGAGAAGAACAATTTCTGCAGAAAAGGTTTATTTTAGGGCTCATGGTTTCAGAGGTCTTAGTCCATTAAAGGCTAGTTCTATTCCTCAGGGCTTAAGGAGATGGCAGGCGTGGGTCCAGGGAGCAGGAAGCTCAAGGCATCACATCAGGTAGCAGAGCAGAGCAGAGAGACTCCATGTCAAATACAGAATATATACCCCAAAGGCCTGACCCCAATGACCAATCCCTCCAGACACACCCTATCAGCCTACAGTCACCAGGGGATCAACTCAATGATTAGGTTAAGGCTTTTATAATACAATCATTTCACCTCAGCAGTCCCAAACTGTCACACGTGAGCTTTTGGGGGACACCTCACATTCAAACCATAACAGTTGCTAAGGAAAAGGCAGACAATTGAGCTCTTTAGTTTCACCTTGAATTCACGATCACCAGCTTTAACTACCAACAGCCTATCCTCTCTGCCTTGGAGACCATCCCTTTTCACTTCACAAGGGGGTACAGTTAAGACCTTTCCTACTGACCTCAAACTTAACACCATCAAATTGAACTTTTTTCCCACCAGACCTGTTCCTATTCACCCTAAATACCCTCTCAGTGGATGGTACCCTTACCTACCAGTTGCTCAAGTCAGAAATCTGAAAGCCACTTTCTAGTCCTTCCTTTCCCTCACCTTGGCATAAAATTCAATACCAACTCCTATTCCTCAAAATGTTGCTTCCTGTTCTTCAAACTGTTTCTTTAGTCCCTCTCCACGACACCAGTCTAGTCTAGGTATCTATCATGTCTTACCTGAACTCTTCACATTTTCATCCCCCCTTTTTGCTTCTGCTTTTTTATCTTTCTTTTTGAAAAACAGGCTCTTGCTATGTTGCTCAAGCTGGTTTTAAAATTGTGGGCTCCAACAATCCTCCCACCTAAGTCTCACAAGTACCTGGAACGACAGGTGCAGGCCACCGTGCTCAGCTTGCAAACATCTTCTCCTTTGCCTCTTTCCAAACCATTCTTCACATAGCAGCTAAGATGGATTTAAACATAAACCATCATTTCTCTGCCCTCCTTAAAATCAATGGCTTCCTGAACCATAGCCACCTTCCTGACCATGACATAAAAGGTCCTGAATGGGCTAGCCTCTCCTCACCTTTCCAGCCTCATCCTGAATGACCCTGAATCCCTATTTCCCAGCCACAGCAACTTTTCTGGAAGCAGAAAAGATAAATCATTTTCCCACCTTGGGAACTTTGCAAATGCTGTTCTCTCTTCAGTAGAATAATTCATTCCACCCACCCCCCTGACGGCCATTTCCCCTTCTGCCTTTGTTAAACTTTCTTTGTAATAAACAATATTACAATAATAAACAATAAATTGTTTATCTACTATTTACTATCTCCCTCACCAGACAATAGGCTCCTTGAGGGCAGAACCATGTTCGTTTTATCCATCAGTGCCTCCTGTCTGGCACATAGCAACTAAGCATGTAGTAAATATTCTTTATTATTAAATGCATCAAAAATGTCAATGCTGAAAGAGATATAATAGGTCTCTAGGTCAGACTTCTCCTTTTGCTCATTAAGACATGTGGGCCCAAATGGAGTGATATGTCAATGTCTTAGTTACTTTAAGATCATGGTTATAGGCTGAGCAGGGAGTAAATGCATCTCCTGATTGGCTGACTATCTTTATTATACTCACAGCCTAGCCTTTCAAACTTTTGGTGCATTCTCTTTCTCAGTTCCCTTATTTCCTTTTTTTTTTTTTATTTCTGTAGATTGAACCCAGGGGCACTATACCACTGAGCTACATCCCCAATCTTTTTTCTTTTGCTTGCTTGTTTTTTTTTTAAATTTTATTTGAAGATAGGGTCTCATTAAATTGCTCAGGCTGGCGTTGAACTTGTGATCTTCCTGTTTTAGCCTCCTGAATCTCTGGAATTAGAGGTGTACACCACTGTGCCAGCTCTTTCACATGTTTTGTGTATGATTTATAATATTTTCTTTAAAATTTGCCTTCATCTGTGCTGTTTTTTCAGTATTAAAGCACAGTTATGCCCATCCTTCACAAGTACGTTTTCTATGACACCTGTACAATAGAAAGTGATTGGGACAGAGGTTTAAATTTCTATCCTTCAAAATTAGCTCATTACAGATATTGTCTATTTCCCCACCTCCAACAAACTGATTAGCTAAGCGGCAGAAACTGCAGCCATCCCAATGGCAGCCAGGATAGTTGATCTTAAATTTCCAAATAACTAGCATGGGCATTTTGCTTTTTCAAATAGCCTCTCTCTATGCAGTGGCTCAGCAGTTGGAGTGCTTGCCTGGTATTCTCGAGGACCGCGGTTCAAGCCACAACCGGGTGGTGGAGAAATGAAGGCCAGATGAGGAAATAAATAAAACTGATTCTCTCTCTCTTAAAAAAAAAGAAAAGAAAAGAAAAGAAATTTCTCTTAAAAAAAAAAGCAGAGTAAAATAAATGCCCATAACTGGGAGAAAGAAAGAAAGGGGGACAGAGAGGAACCCCATCAAGAAAACGGTTTGGAGGGAACTAAAAGGGTTCCAAATAGTCCTATTAAGGGGACTAGAATCTCATATAAGTCTTGAGGCTGGGGTGGGGGCAGAAGTCTGAATTCTAGTTCTCCTACATTGATGAGCAATAATTAATCACGGCCTGGCATGAGTTTTTCCATCTAAGAAACTATCTGCCTGAGGAGTGAAAACTGACACCAATCCTTCTCCACAGGGTGGGGGGATAATAAATGGAAAGCTCCCAGCAAAGAGTCTCTTTAACTCTGCTCTATTTTAAGAGCAAGATTTTTAGGGCATAATTTTCAACAAGTTTTGGCTGAGACCGAACCCAGGGCTCAAAGATAATTTAGGACACTCAAAGAAGAGGCCAATTACCTTCTTACACAAAATGGCCTAAACACATCACGATTACATTACCGGGTAATAAAACGAATACTAGAAATACCTATTCGCAAAGCAGCGCGACTTGATCTTCAATGTAAGGCGCTGCATCAAACCAAAGTGGCAGTTAGAGGCGAAAGAAACCCGCCTGTTCTTTCATCCTATCTGGGACTAAGTCTCTCTCGGCCTCCTTTTCTACCCGGCCCAACCTCAGGACTTCCCGGGATCTCTAGAGAGACCAAGAGTAGGGGGCGGAAATGGTGCAACGGACCCTTTTCCACCCATCCACTCTCCTCCTCCAGGTGCCGGGAGGTCAGGAATCCCGCCTGCTCTGGGCGGACGCCCGCAGAGGGTGCGGAATCCAGGAGTCTGATGCAGCGCGTGGCGCCGACTGCATCTTGACCCTCAACTCCGCCGCCACCTTCGCTCCGGTCTTCCCCAGCTCGCTCACCTCTGCGCCCTCGGAGCTAGACAGGGGCGAGCCCAGCGGCTCCCCGGGCGCGGCGTCGGCTTCCCAAGGGCCCGGCCGGGCTCCAGGGCCTACGGACTGCTGCTCCGGCTGGCGGCTACCGGGCGGTTGCGCGGTGTTCGCGCTCGTGCTGCTTCTCCGCCTCCCGGGGCTGGATCAGGTAGAGCCAGAGAGGAGGGAAGAGGGGCAGGCGCGCCGAGGCCGACCTCGCAGAGACGCGCCGCTAGGGGCTGCGGGCAGGGAGCGCGGAGAGGGCCAGGGGGACGCCAACTGGAGTAGGAGATCCGCGCAGCGCGGGGGAGAAGCCAGGCAGTGCGCAGGGCGCTCGGGAGTGCGTGGGGGCAGCTGGGGCGGACCACGAGCTCTGCGGGGGAGCAAGCTGAGCGCAAGGAGATACCCGGCCCCGCAGTTTTGCTCCCCCAACTGGGCGCAACTGAAGATCCGCTTTTCGCCTGAGGGGGTTCCCCGTTGTCTCCTGGAGATTCCTTTCGAAGCAGCACTAGAATATCAAGCCCGCTTTTTTACTCCACTGCTTTTGAGATGCGTGATCGCCTTGCTACTCCAGACTTTGCTTTTATTAGCACCCCCGCCAATTCCCACCTCCCTACTCTTAGTTCGTGAGAAGCTTCTAAGAAACTGCTGTTTTTCTTCATTACGTGCTTTCCTGCATCTTTTGGCTGATTGTGTCCATGGAATAAAATGTTCAGAAATGCCCTCTCATGAACCACATTTTTAAACTCCCTCGGATAGCAGGATCCTCACAGCTGACTGCAGAGATCAGTCTATGGACTCTGACCTTCACTCTGGTTGGGGCCATAGGAGCTTTGATGTTGGGAAAACTAAGGTTAGGCCGGTAGTCAGCAGACCTGCGTTCCTGTGAAAGCCCTTTAACTCCCAGGACCGCAGTGGCCTTAGAATGTTCAAGGATCTCTGAGCTGTAAAGGGCAGCTTTCGCTCTGGTATTCTGTAAATTTTCTTCCCGCGGCTTACCAAGTAGACAGATATCCTTCATCTTTTCAGTTGAAGGTGTTTGGGTGGGGGGAATCTTTATTTTTGCATAGAAAATCAATTTATAAAAAGTTCTCAAATTTGAGTAATTTTTTTCAGACATTTGTAAATTCCCATTTCAACAAATTAAGTTCAAAAATGATCTCTCCTAGTGGTTTATTAACTAGGGGAAACAGAACAAAACCAGAAGGGGGTCTTGAATTGATTAGTGGGGCACTGCACTTTCCCCTCTGTAGACCATACAGGTTAACCTTTGCAAGGGCTGCTTTGGAAATACATCCTTTGTTTGACTTGAAATAAATCCCTCCCCCACCGCCCAATACTCTTAAGGTTTAAAGTTTAGGTATAAGCTAAGCTTTTAGTGATGTGTCAGTGTGTGGGTGTATTGACAGCAGGTAAAATACTCCATTTTGATAACTGGAAAAAAAATCATTAAATTTTATATTAATTTACATTTCACTTCAACTACTCTCAAATAATGAAATTAGTGGGATTTTTTCTTCCTGCAATTCTAGAGTACAAACGGAGGAGGAAATTGATGAATCTTAGCATTTAATGAAAACATGTAGCTTTTCCACGTTATTTTTTAAAAAGTAGCATTACATACTAAAAATTTAAGTTATTGTATAAAACATATAAAGCCATGCATTTTAAACACATACATACACATTGTGTGTGTATGTTTGTGTGGGGGTGTGGGTAGGGTGGTACTGAACTCAGTGGAGCTCTACCACTGAGCTACATCCCCAGCAGTTTTTACTTTGAGACAGAGTGACTAAGTTGCCCAGCCTGGCCTTGAACTTGCAATCCTCCTGAATTATCCACCCTAGTATATTTCAATTTTTTTTTTTAAAAAACTGTCTTAACATGGGCTCTGATTTTCCAAAAATAATATATGAAATCACTCCCTCCCCCAAACCAATGTGTTGACAATTTGTAGTTTCCAGAAGGAATATCTGCTTTTCATACTTAAACTATTAAAATTAGCAAACATCCTTGATGGAAAATCCAGTGTTGCTAAATGTGTTCCCAAAGATGTTGGTGCTGATGCAAAGCACAATTTCTTTCAGTTCTTGTCATGAACTGTCATTTTTACCACTGTTTTTAAGTTGGAGTTTTAGAGTTTAAAAATGATTTCACAAGACTTTTCCAGGTCATGAGGTACTCAGAGAAATGTCTTCAGCTCCCTGAAGTAATAATTTATTCCACCAAAGCATAGGAATAACTTATTAAATGAATCTCTAGTGCCCTAGAGGTGTTAACACAATTTTTCTGTGAAGTTATTATAAAATTGAATAACTTTAGAATGATGACTCTCAAAAAGTGTGATTTCAAGCACTCTTCCAGTCAGATGTTCCTCTGGCAATTCATTTACTAGAAAAAAATTTATTGAGTTCCTGCTATATCCCCTGGCTGTAGCTCTTGGAACAATGGTGAAGAGGACAGATATCATTACCTTTCCTGGCAGAATTTATAATTTGGTGAAAAAGATAAATTAGTAAGCAAGTGCAATAAGATTTATACAAATGTATTGATACAAGTAAAATAAGTGTAAATAATGATAAGGTAGGCTTTGAGTTAATAGGAGGAATCTCTTCATTTTTAGAGATTTGAAATGCACGTTAATGGATTAAAGGCTGTGAGAATTTCTACAGTAGTTATTCACTTAAACCATTTTAACAAATTCCCAGTTTGCTTGTGGGAATGCATTTTAATAAAACATTTTTGTGAAATACTATTTTGAAATTGAAGAATACAATAATAAAATTCTGTTAATATTACATTTATTTGTCAACATAACTTACATACTTCAGTTGATTTATATATGATTGAGAAATATTATGAAATATGGGCTTATTAAATTGACTTTTATATTTCTGATTATAAATCCCCATATTTCTTTCTATAACAATTTAAAAATTGATATGGAAATGTATGAATGGGGTTTTACTTTTTAAATTCAGTATTTTGTTGGCAGTGAATTTTCTAAATTTATTTACTTAAGTAGATTAAGGAAGTTTTAAAATCTATTTAATTTAAATTTATCTGTGGGCAATAGGAAAAATACCGGGAAGAATTTGGCTGGGTAGCTTTGTCATTAATCCATAAGGGGCCTTAATATTGTTTCCCTCCTGATGAGCCTCTCCTCTGTGAAGTCTTTATACAAATTCTGTGGTGATCAAATAAATCTATCTTACATTATAACAGTGCTGAGGAAAGTCAAGATATAAGCATTAAGATGACAACTGGGATTGGAGTAGGTCCGAACAATGTTAAAAAGAGAAGCCAAAATCCGAATAGAGCCCTAGTGTAGGCATAGCCATCTTTGGGGTATTCCTACAGAAAGGGAAATATTTCCAAGAATTCAGAAGGAATACATCAGGCAGAATATGAGCAGATATTTGAATTTCTTCATAGCTTTGAGATAAGCAAGAAGATAAGCAGGCTACTTTGATCCCATGGACTTCTAGCATTTGATAATCTGGGTAGAATTAATGGATATTAACAATCATTTTCTGGTTTTAAGAGTGAAGGACAGTGAGAAAGAGAGGGAGAGAGAGAATTTTTATTGAGTTTTTCACATGGCTTTCATTGCTGTGACACATAGGTTTGTACATGGGTGCTGGAGTTTGAACCCGTGTACTTGTGCATGCCGAGCAAGCGCCATAACTGCTGAGCCACTGCTCCAGCCTCAACGATCATTTTTTTAAAATACAGTTTCTCTAATGACCATAAGACAGATTATGCTTAAAAATATGATAATATCTTTATGTCACAAGATATATTGATGTTAACATTTTAAATACTAGTGAACCCTATCTCATTCAAAGAGCACTCACCCAGTTCTACCTGTTGGTGGTAATTTAGTCCATATATAAACCAGTATTTAAATTGTACATACGTTTGAGGATATTGGAATTGGAATTCCCTATCAAACACTTAAAATGTATATTTTTAAAAAATGATAATTTAAAAATTTGTTTATAAGCAAATCTTAGAAGTATCACCTTATAACTGAGTATAGCCAAGCAATTTCAGAACCTGTGTGTTTTGCATTTATCATTGCATTGGTACCTGTTAAACTTCAAAAAGAAAACTCTCATGGTTGAACAATAGGAGAAAATAAAATGGTAAAAGGATTTGCAAACACATTTGCCAAAGAAGATAAGCAGATGGCCAAAAAGCACTTGAAAAGATAGATGCTCAACTTGGTTAGTCCTTAGAGAACTACAAAGCAACACCACCTGAGATATTACCTTATACCAACTGGGATGGTCATAATCAGAAAGTCAATATCAGGCTGGGGTTTGTATTGGTGGTAGAGCAATTGCTCAGCATATGCAAGACCTTGAGTTCGATCCCCAGTTTAGAATAAAAAATTCAATATCAAAATAGTAAGTGTTGGTAAGGAAGCAGAGAAATTAGAATTCTCATGTAACAGTAGTAGGAATGTAAAATGTGCAGCTTTTTTGGAAAGAAGTTTGGTAATTCTGCTCCTAGTTATATACCTAAAAGAACTGAAAACATGTTTATAGGGTGCAACAAAGATGGCACTGAGGAGCCCAGGGGAGGGCGGGCCAACCTTGTGAGCGCGCGAAGGCCTAAGCCAATCAAAGAACACCACCAGATTGACAGGCCTTTTGGTCCCATAAAAAACATAAAAACAAGTTGACCTTTACTATGATAGGCTCCATGCACTTCCTCTTTTCGCTGGGTTTCTATATAAGCTTGAGTGTGACTGCTAATAAATGAGTTCCTGCTTGACCTGACTCCCTGCCGTGTCTGATTGTCTTTGGAGAAGGCTGGGGAATGGGCACCTCAGCGCGTTCACCTTTCCCGCCGCAGCCGGGGTCCCTTGTTCCCTACTAGCGAGGTGCTGAGTACATCAACCCAACATCTGGCGCCCGAACAGGGACCTGAAGCGGGAGCGGGCTAAGCAGTCTTCCAGGGTGAGTGAGACCCTAAGATGGGTAACGCAACCTCTTTAAAAGATGAGCCGGCCCTTAAGGCCTTGCGCCTCATCTTGAGTTCTCTCAGGGGCTTGAAATCAGTGACCATAAGGCCAAAAGGACCTGGGAACACATTATAGAAGGTGCTCCCTGGGTTCCATGCTCCAATTTGTTTTCTTGGACTACCTGGGCGAGGGTGGAACAGATCACTCTGGAGAGGGAAAGCAATTTGGCATTGCCCCCACCTCGGTTTCTACCCTACATTATGAGCGTTAAAGACTTCCTTCCACCCCAATAGAGTCCCCACTCCCCCACCTGCGGGGACTTACAAGCATAAGGATGGAGAAACTTCACATGAAGTGTCCCAAAAGGTGGATCCCGACCCTGAAGGGAGGACGCAATGGGGTAGTTGGGGTTCATTTGAGGAAGAGGGGGACCCATGCCCAGCACAAGCGCAAATGGTAGAGATCAAAACAGAAGTGAAAGTTACTTCTCCTCATGGTGGAGACCTTGGTACTGAGCCCTTGCCCCCCCCATGCCCCCAGTTCAGGGGTGCCCAATGGGGGCTCTGGAGGGTCCAACCAGAATCAGGAGTCTCCTTATACCCCCTTGAGATGGGAATTACAAGACCAGGATCCCTATGACCCCTTGGCGTGACCCTCTGAGCCTGTACATGCGGAAGATCACTTCTCTTCCTCCAAGGGTTCCAGGTCCCAACCCCAAGCATTCCCAGTTAACTTAGCTCCAGGGGGTAATAGCCCCCTCCAATGGTACCCCTGGGAGGGAAGGAATCTAAAGGAACTAAAAAAGGCAGTGGCGGAAGATGGGCCCAACTCACCCTGGGCTCAAACATTACTTCAGGAACTAGCCTGTATCCCCTGTGTCCCCAAGGATTGGATGGATGTGACCAAGATGGTACTCCCATCTGCACTCTTTATTAAGTGGTGTGCTTTCTATAAAGAAGAGTGCCGCATCAGAGCAGAGGCCAATAGAAGGGCTATCTCCGTTATCCATATTTCCTATGGCATGTTGGCAGGCACGGTCAACACTTACTCTACAGGGATCCAACGAGCGACCATTGCTGACCCCCATCGAGACCAAGTCCGACATGCAGGGTTATCGTCATGGGCTAAGTTAGAGAAGGGCACTGAATCCCCCATTGCGGGGGTCAGGCCAAAACCAGGGGAGCCTCTGCCTGAATTCATTGACAGGGTTGAGCAAAGCGTTAAGAGAAAACTTCCCCCCAGAGAATTAAGGGACCAATTTGTTAGGTTGTTGGTATGGGAGGGATTGAACGGGGACCATCGCACTGCCTGTGCCGGCCTGAAGGATGCCTCTATGAGTAGGTGGATTGTAGCCTCCCAAGACAATGGCATTCAATCACATAAGTCACATACCCTTGCCCTGGTGCTTCAAGCACAGGCTCAAATGCAGACACAGGCCATAGTAGAGGTGATAAACAAAGCCCTGGGGGCTCAAAGGATTGGTTCGCCTGACGCCCCTAGCAAGGGAGCTTGCTTCAGGTGTGGTCAAAAGGGACATTTTAAGAGAGACTGCCCTCAAATGGCGGGGGGGAACCCCTAAGGGTGACAAACCACGTTCCACCCTGTGCCCTCAATGCAGAAAAGGATATCACTGGAAGAAAGAGTGTAGGTCCAAATTTGATATCGAGGGTAAGCCTTTAAATTGAGTGAGGGGCATCCTCCAGCCCTGTTAAAGCAAGGAGGACCCTCCATGAGAGGATGAGAGCCTCACCCCCTGGAGGCCCACTGGACTGTACCTATAGTGGAGGGGCAATGCCCCAAGTTAAACATGGTCATTGGGGGGCGAAATTTCAACTGCCTAGTTGATACAGGTGCAAACAGAACTGTCTTGAAAGTGGAAGAGGTACCCTCTGAATGGCAGCTTGTCCCAGGACCCACTGTCCTGGGGGTGGGGGGAAACTCCCTCTCAAAGAAACCGCAACGTACCTAAAGTGGGTCAACCCCAATGGTGACCAGGGGAGGGTACGACCTTTGATTGTAAAAGGACTCACCGCTAATTTGTTGTGGCAAGACATACTGGGACAGATGGATGCCGTCGTGACCACTGATTATAGGGCCTTCTACGAGGAGAGGGATGTAGAGGATATAGAGCCCTCCTGCTATTCCCCCTCCTCTGAGAGGGTCACTCCAGGCAAAACCACACAGGTCTACCCCCAAGCCTAAAGGCCACTGCTCCCCAAACTCCACATATCCGGTGGAAATTGGAAAAGCCCATCTGGGTGGAGCAGTGGCCACTTCCCAAAATTAAGCTTGAGGCTCTTCAGGATTTGGTACTGGAACAGCTATGCTTAGGGCACATTCACCCTTCCCTAAGCCCTTGGAACACC
>PVKS010014410.1:0-28704 GCA_004027875.1 Aplodontia rufa | reverse complement strand
AAGCCCATCTGGGTGGAGCAGTGGCCACTTCCCAAAATTAAGCTTGAGGCTCTTCAGGATTTGGTACTGGAACAGCTATGCTTAGGGCACATTCACCCTTCCCTAAGCCCTTGGAACACCACTGTTTTTGTGATAAAAAAGACCTTAGGAAAATGGAGACTACTCCAAGACCTGAGGGAGATTAATAAAAATATGCCGTTGGTGGGAACTCCCCTATGGGTTATGCCCTGGATCCCTGCAATACCTACTGACTTCACTCTTACAGTGATTGACATCAAGGACTCTTTCTTCTCTATTCCATTACACCCAATGATTTTGAAAAATTTGCCTTCTCTGTACCATCCCTTAATTTCTCCCAGCCAGATGATCGATATGAATGGACTGTATTGCCCCAAGGAATGGCCAACAGCCCAGCATTTTGCCAATGCTATGTTGCAAAATTATTGCAGCCTTTGCTGTCACAAAGGTCTTCTCTCATCTATGTGCATATGGATGATCTCATCCTCGGGCACCCTGACCCTTCCAAATTATCAGGTCTGCTAATGCAGACCCTACACCTCCTAAGGAAAGGTGGGCTGAACGTGGCTCCTGATAAGGTCCAGCATGTTCCGCCATTTAAAGTCCTTGGTACCGAGTTACATCTGACATGGGCTAGTCCCTTAAAACCTAAATTAATTATCCCTTCTAAATTAAATGTACTCAAATTACATTTTGAGTACTTACTAAGGGAACTTAATTGGCTTCGCCCCTGGCTACCAGTGCCCATAGAGGATCTCTTGCCATTGTTCACCCTTTTAAAAGGAAAATCTCCCCAAGATGAGGTCATCCTCGAACTCACCACTAGCAGAGCCTAGACAAGGTTCAAAAGGCTCTTGATGGAGTGTCCCTTCGTAGATATTCTGTGCACCTGCCCTTGTCCCTCTGGCTCATTAGTGGAGAGCACCTCACTACTGCAGTCATCATGCAGGAAGGGGAACCCATAGAATGGGTTCCAGTGACTTTGAGTGGGGTGCCAAGACTTTATTCCCAGGCGGATCAATTCGCTGACCTTATCATTAAAGGAAGAAACACATCTTTGAGACATGATGGTCTTGATCCTCACTCCATTATCTTCCCATTCAGAATAAAGGATGTGGAATGACTCACTAGGTCCAATCCCAGGCTAGCCATCTCCTTGGAGGGATATATGGGATGCATAGATTGCCACTATGGATAATCGCACTGGGCACCCCTGTTGCAATGGCTGCCCCTAAGACTACCCACCCTGTTCCTGCGGGAATTCATTGCTGGGGCACTCTATGTCTTTACGGACAGGGGTCAAAAGGAATCAGTGTACGCTGCCTTTGAGACCTCTGCTGAGAGGCCCAAGTTTCCAACCTTGCTCAGGGTCTGCCCAATACAAAGAGATGTTAATTATCATCATGGCTTTACAGGATATTACTCAGCCTTTTAATCTTTTTTCAGATAGCCTCTATATGGTTAACCTCCTTCCACATGTCCACTCTGCACAAGTGCAGATTGACAGCAATCCTATTTCCATGCTTATGATCTTGCTTCGTAGCCTACTTGAAGGAAGAGGTAACCCCATTTTCATACAGCACATCAGAGGTCATACCCCCTTTCTGGGGTTTATCACTCAAGGCAATTCTTGGGCAGATAAGCTTGCCTCTAAAGCACATGTTTTTATGCTCCATGAAGCCACTCAGCTCCATGAGCTAACTCATGTAAATTGGAGAGGCTTACATAAGCAATTCCCCTCTGTCCTGATCAAGGATTTAAAAAGGATTGTCCACACTTGTTAGTCCTGCCAGCCATTTATCCTGGTACCTTCCCTCCAGGATGTGGGGTAAATCCCAGAGGATTAAAACCCAATATACTATGGCAAACTAATGTTACTCATTTGCCCCATTTTGGAAAACTTAAATATATTTTTGGGTCCATTGACACTTTCTTGGGAGCCTGTTGGGCTACAGCACACACTGGAGAAAAATCCACACATGCCAAATCCCATTTTCTTCAGTGTTTCGCTACCCTAGGTCTACCTAGGCAAATCAAAACAGACAAGGGACCCGGTTTTGTCAGTGAGGCAACACATAACTTCTTCACCCTATGGAACATAAAACATATTAAAGGAATTCCCTACAGTCCTCAGGGCCAAGCAATAGTTGAAAGAAATCACCAGTGCCTACAAGAGCAACTTTTAAAACAAGAAGGGGGAATCCTCAGCCCCCATTTGCAACTGCAAATGGCCCTTTTGACTATAAATATTTTAAATTTTACCAAAAAAATCTGACGAACCAAGTTCCAAAAACATTGGGGTCATCTTGGACCTCCCAAATCATCTACTCTCATAAGATGGAGAGATCCCCTGACTCATCAATGGAGGGGGCCAGACCCTCTCCTCACTATGGGGAGAGGGTTCGCCTGTGTATTCCCACCACAGGAACCATCTCCCATATGGGTACCTGCCAGAAACACCAAATTCGCCCCTTTGTCATGCAAACAGGACTATGCTCAAGACCAAGCTGTCCAACAAGGAGAGAAAGAGGCTCTGGTGGTCCCAGATGACTTTCCGCAAATGGAAGAAAATATATCCACCCAACGATCTCCAAGGGCCATCAACCCTTGAGAAGTCTATTTCTGCTTTAACTCTTACAGATGTTCCCGATTCGCCTCCTGCTCGGAAGTGTGACCCTGTTGGTGGCACTGAGAAGCCAGCAACTTTCATCAACCCAAATGAGTAAAAGGTTGATGGAAATTGCTCATTCTCAATGACACCGGAACTATGCTGGTGGGGCAACCCCATGGAGTTTCAGCCCACTGGGCTGTCCTTTCCTCTCCTTACACCCCATGTTTTATTATCTTCTGGTTGTGCCAGCAGACTGGACTCACTCCTTGCATTTCTCTCTCCATTGTTTTTTAGACAAACTCCCCTTGGTTCGAACAATGGTTTAATTGGTCGCCATGGCTCACCACCTGAATATCTACATTGCTAGGACCAATCCTAATAATGCTGTGCCTATTTGGGCCATGTGTCATCAATAGATTGGTGACCTTTGTGTGCTCCAGGGTAGAGGAGGTCCAACTCGTGACCCTCTGCCTCCATTACAATCAGTTGTAATGGTGACTTCTGACTGTGAAACCTTCTTATGAAGGTACCTAGTCTGTACCTAACCTAAGGTGGGCCTGGCCTGTACCTAACCCAAGGTGGGTCAAATAAAACAAAAAGGGGGAAATGTAGGGTGCAACAAGGATGGCACTGAGGAGCCCAGGGGAGGGCAGGCCAATCTTGTGAGCTCACGAAGGCCTAAACCAATCAAAGAACACCACCAGATTGACAGGCCTTTTGGTCCCATAAAAAACATAAAAACAAGTTGACCTTTGCTATTATAGGCTTCGTGCATTTCCTCTTTTCACTGGGTTTCTATATAAGCTTGAGTGTGACTGCTAATAAAGGAGTTCCTGTTTGACCTGACTCCCTGTGGTGTCTGATTATCTTCAGGGAAGGCTGGGGAATGGGCACCTCGGCAAGCTCACCTTTCCCTCCGTGGACGGGGGTCCCTTGTTCCCTGCTAGCGAGGGGCTGAATACATCAACCCAACACATGTTTGCTCAAAAACTTGCTCTCAAATATTCACTATAGTATTTTTTTAATAGCTCAAAAGTAGAAAAAATATAAATATTCAACTGGTGAATGTATAAATGAAATGAAATATATCCATACATATTACTCATCTATAAAAAGGAATGAAGTACTGATAGAGATTACAACATAGTTGACCTTTAAAAGTTATGCTAAGTGAAAGTTGCCAGGCCCCAAGCCTTTTGATTCCTTTTGCATAAAATGTCCAGAATAGGCAAAATCATACAGGAAAAAAAATCCAGTTTAGTAGTTGCTAAACTACCAGCTAGTGGAAAGGGGGATAGGGTTTCTTTTTGGTATGATGAAAATATTCTGGAATTAGATTTTAGTGATGGTTGTGCAACTTTGTCAATGTATTAAAAACTTGACAATTATTTTTTTAAAGAGAGGGACATAGAATAAATTTTATTTAGTCTTTCATGTGGCTTTTGTTGCTCCCACACTTTGTTGTGTACGTGGTGCTGGGGTTTGAACCCGTGTCCTTGTGCATGCCAGGCAAGTGCATAACTGCTGAGCCACAGATCCAACCCCCCAAACTTGCCAATTATAAACTTTAAAGGGGTGAATTTTATAGTATGTGAATTGTACCTCAATAGTAAAGAAAAAGTAGTAATCAAGCATTGTCTTAAAGAAAAGAAAACTGGGTGAACAGATGTAGACTTAATTTGTAACAAGGCATTCCCTTCAAGTTAATACCAAATGACATTAATCTCTGCTCTACCAATGTATGTTTAACAGTTGACAGAAGAGAAACAAGTGATGAGAGAAATGAGTTTTTATTGGTTCATTTTAATTTAGGTGAGTTAAACCCAGATCTACTTAGTGTGGTTATTACCATACTCATGTTACAAGAGCCAATTTAATTTCTGTCAAACAATATCATTCTTCACATTCACTTAACTGTCTTTGAAATTTTTGTGAGACCTATCTCTGCCACTTACCAGTTTTGCAACATTGGACAGCTAACTTAACTTTTCTGTCTCACTGTCCTCATCAACTTCAAGGGAATAAAGAAAGTGTCCACCTCATAGGGTAGTTGTGATTATTAAATATGATGCTACATGTAAACTACCTAGTGCTTATTAAGAAATATATGTGCTGCATGTTATTATTTAATAATTTATCCATTTGTTTTGGTTTTGTAGTTATGCACAAGCTCTGATCACAGGAATTTATACCTGCTTGTATTTGAATGTATTCATGAAATTAAAAAAATTTAATCAACAATGTGATCACTGAGGGTTTTTTTCCTTTTTTTCTTTTTTTTAAAAGGAGTTCATATTTTACTCAAAATTGGGAAACACTAGTCGAGATCAAACTTGGAATTCTTTGTTCTCCACATTCTACTTTATACTCTCATTCTTCACTGTTTCACAATTATCATGTTTAAATCCCATATCATTTTTTTTTTCTTTTTGTGTACTGGGGAATGAACCCCAGAGGTGCTCCACCACTGAGCTACATGCCAGCCCTTTTTATATTTTACTTTTTGAAAGGGGACTCACTAGATTGTCAAGCCTGGCCTCAAACTTTCAGTCCTCCTGCCTCAGTTCCCAAGTAAATGTTTAAGTCTTAAAAATTAGTAAGGATCCATGGTTCCCAATTCTCAGTTAGCTTTTGGGTACTTTAGTGTTATAATTGGAATACTAGTGGATAAATTAAAAAGAATGTTTTATTGCACATTAATGTGGGCTGAGAGTATGTCTTCAATGACTTATGTGAACCTTCAGCAGATTGCTTAACTCTGAGTCTTAGTTATATTGTCTTTAAAATGAAATCTGGTAAACACCTTAAAGTCTCTTCAAGGTCTAAAATTTCAAAACATTTAACATATCCATTGCTTTACTATGATAAGTTGTCATATACTTCTAGTACTTGAAAGGGAAAATATGACTTTCAAGGTACTGAACTTTCATGACATTATCATCCAGTTGGAAGTTGTTGTTGGGTGTTTGTTCTGGCCTTTTCTCATTCTCTGGCAGCAGTCTGATCACACAATTAAATTTTCCAAAGTAGCACAGAGAATGTATTCAGAAGTAGAGGATATTGGGATTAACTATAGGTTGAAGAATTAACTGTAGGTTGAAGAATTAACTAGAAAATTCATGCTTGCCTGCAAAGTATTAAAGAACCACCATTTTCAACCCACCATATTCTTTTGTTTTTATTTTGTGCCCCATCATAATCAGCCTCTACATAAAGCATTATGGTGCAGAAAGTGCTATGGTGTCCCAAATGGCCCACCAATGAACTATACCTTTTGATTCATACTTTTGTTTAAACTTCCCCTACCTTGGATCAGGGCTGGTCCCTAATAACAAATAGAGTGCTGCCTCTGTATACCTAATTGCGTGGTCAGTCTGCGTAACTTCTAAGGATAGATCACAAGAAGATTTGTAGTTTCTGCCTTAGTCCCTGGATTTGCTTACTCTAGGGGAAGCAAGCACTCATGTAAGAAGTTTACACAGAGAGTGCCATGCTGTAAGGAGGCCAACACTAGCTGTCTCAGAGATCACATGAACAGATAGATGCAGGACCAGTCCCTTGCTGTTCCAGTGTGCTCTGGAGAGGTGTAAACTGTGTGGGTAAAGAGGTTTTCTTAAATGTCCAACACAATCAAACCTTCAGATAACTTCAGCCCCAGTTCTACCATCTGATGGCAAAATCACGAAAGACTCCAAGTAAAAATCACCAACCTGAGGTTCAAAGAAGTGTGAAAAAGAATGAACTGTTTTAAGTTGCCACATTTGGAACAATTTATTGTGCCATGATAGAAAACCAAAACAAGAACCCAAAACACTCATTTTCCTTTTCAACTGGTAATATTCTATGTCTTTCTTATATGAACAATTTAAAAACCTTTAAAGTACAGATATAAGTACTTTTAAAAATACAACACTTTGTTTACCTTATTCTTTTTTTTTTTTTAATCACAAAGACATTATTTCATAGTTTCATACTGTTTCATCATCTTTCTGATGCTTGGTTTAAGATAGTGGATTCCAGGAAGTGAAGTTATCTCTATCGTTACAAATCCTATGTAAATATCCAATGAAAGGGAACCAGTGTGAAGAAACCCACCTACTGATTCTGTAAACATAAATGTTTGACCTTCATCACTGTAAAGAGATCAGAGAAGATTAGAAATGGAAGAGCTATTAAAACAGTCTATTTTAATGTTTTATTTTTTTAAAACTTATATTTAGCTTAGTCCATTTGCTTTATGTGTTTGAATTTTAAGTCTCTAAATTCTGCTATCTCTGAAAAGAGATCATCATTTTTTTCTAAATAAGAATTTATCAGTGCTCTACAATATCTAGTTTCATACAATACATCAAAATAAATTTAAGGTAGGTCAAATATTAAAATTTAAAGGCCACTTGATAAAGAAAATAAGGACAAAGAGAAATAAGCATTTATCTTATTTCTGATAGGGAAAGGAATATTGAAAGGGAAAGAAAGCTTGACTAGATGGAAGGAATCTCAAAGATAAAGAGTTGCAATTTTGACTAAACAAAATTTAAATTTTTACATATTTTTTAAAACAGACAAAGGAAAAATGTTTGCTATAATTTTAACGAAAGATTAATGCCTTAAATATTCAAAATTTCTCACATTAATTCAGAAGAGAAGCAAAAGTTTGGGTGCCAATAAATGGGCAAAAGAGTAAAAATTTTAAGAAGAAATAAAACTGTTCAGTAAACAAACAGTGAGACAAGTACTGTCTACAGACTTTCCATAGTCTTAATTCTTATCCTATTTATTAATTTTGAGCAACCAGTTATTTACATCTCAAAGTAAATTGCCGAGTGTTTTACTACTGAAAGGATTACTTTAAAGTTTGCAACATTCAGTGTATATATTTGACTTTATTATCTTAATTCCTAGATGATTTTCCAGCAGCAAGTTTACTCACTTTATGAAGATCATTGATGTTTTGAGGCCATCCTCAAATTAATTAATTAAGGAAATTCATGTTTTATTTTTAAACAATAGGCAATAACTTTTACTTTTGCGGCTTTTTTCCCAAGCTACTAATATAGTCTACAGATATTTATTGAATGCACTTAATGTGACACTCTCTAAGGGATTGGGAACATTACAAGCAAAATAGACAAAATATATCCATGCCTTCCTGAAGCACACATTCTACTTCGGTCTGTAAATCATGTGTATGATACTGTGCAGCCCAAAGGCATCTGGCCGAGGAATGAAATTAGGGGCTATTGGAGTGCCTGGGTAAAACTCATCTTATACACTGTTCCTATCTGTGTGCTTTGCACACATGTAGTTGCTAGCCAAATCCTGTAAACGAGAGAGAGAGAGAGAGAGAGAGAGAGAGAGAGGAGAGAGAAGGGGAGGAGTGAGAAGGGGAGGGGAGGCAAGCCTGCACATGCCTGAGTCTTTTTCTGATTTTTCACAATATTCCTAAAGATGAGGCCTTAATTGTACTGAAGGAAGACAGATAATAACTAAGCGATACACATAAAAACAGAGTATGTTTGATAAATGCTATAGGAAAAAATAAAGTAAGAAAGGAAAATAAGAAGTGTGTACAGGGAAAGCCTGAAAGATGACATTTTAGTAGAAGCACAGCATGGGTAAATGAGCCATATGGACATCTAGGAGGGGTGTAATCAAGTGGAAAGACCCTGAGGTCAGACAGGATCCATGTCCAGAGAACACATCAGAGAAGATAGAACGGGACTGTTGGAGGTGAGATCAGAGAGCTTGGCTAGAGAGTGGGAAGTGGGGATCTTAGGTCTAGGGACTGGTTTAGAGCCTTGTAGCCTAATAATGTAAGGAATTTAATGTTATTCAGCGTGAGATGAGAAGCCCTGGAGGATTTTCAATAGGTGTTAGAGGATCTGATTTACATTTTAACAGACTAGCTGTAACTACATGGCTGAAAATAGATGGAAAGGAATCAAAGATAGAACAGGGAACTAGTAAGAGGACTATTGTAATAATCCAGGTGAAAGGTAGTATCTACAAAGCTAGTAGGATCCCTTTTTTAAGGATGCAAAAAGATAGGAGTCAAGGACAATGCCTAGATTTTGGGCCCGATCAATGAGAAGACTGGAGTGCTGAAGTTCCATTTACTGAGAAAGGAGGTTTTGTGAAAACCAGATTAGGATGGAGAGTGAATCAGGGGTTGAGATTAGTATAAAGATGATAAATGGGGAGCTGGGTCTGGAGTTCCAGGGAGAAGAATGATCCAGAGATGATAATTTGGAGTTATTGACATATAAAATATTTAAGACATAAATTCACTAGTGTTATGAGAGTAGCTAGAAAACAGAGGAACTCCAAGAATTAAATTTTGGAACATTTCATTGTTTGGTAGTGAGAGGACAGAGGAAACTAGGAAGATGTCACTAAGGAGGTAAGAGAAAAAACAGGACCATTAAGAGTCCTATAAGCCAAATGAAAAGACTTTTTCAAGGCAGAAAGACTAATCAGCTGTGTCAAATGCTTCTGACCAACCAGGTAGGATGAGAAGATTTAAAATGTGAAGGAATTGATAACTTACTTGATGGAACCAGGTCACAGAAGGGGAGAACGGAAACTTGACACACAAATATAGACAACTCTTCTTGAGAACCTTGCTCTAAAATGAGGAAATGGAGTGGTAATTGGAGAGGGATGTAGGGTTCAGGAAAAGGGATATTATAATATGGAAAAAATAATTCTTTATAGTATATACTTATGGGAAAGGTCCAGTAAAAAGTTAAATAAAGATTGATGATAGGATAGATTGAATTGTTGGAACAAGGTCATTGGGTAGAAAAGAAGGGATGGGGTTTAATGCATAAATGGTGGGACTGGTTTTTGCTAGGGTAATGAATTGCTTATCATCAATAGAAGAAAAGGCACTATAAATGCATCTAGATGTTGTAGGTGAACTTGTGGAAGGAAGTTCTCTTTTGACTGCTTCCTTTTTTCTTAGTGAAATTAGAAGGAAGTGTGTGAGTGTGAATATAAGGATGAGGGAGAAGAGAAATTTGAGGAAAGAGGAAATGCATGAAAAAAATGGAACAAGTAGCATCCAAGAAGGTGAAAATAAACAAAAATATAAGTAAAATATTGATATAAAATATAATGAATAATACCGTGTATATAGAAACTAAAAACAAAATCGTTCTGCTTACACTTTTTGTATCAGAAGAAATTATGGTGGAAATTAGAAAATGGAATAGAATGATATTGAGAATAATAAATTTTGTGGATGGTGTTTACAAGCTTCATTAGAAAAGAAGAAAAGCTAAAATTAATGTCCAACTCTAAAAAGTTAAAAAGAAAAATAGAGTTGTAGGATAAGTCCAAAAAATGCAGAAGATTTAAATTAATAAGCATAAAAGCAGAATTAAATGAAGTAGAAAAATCATTAGAGAGGATTAAGAAAGCCAGAGTTCATTAGCTGCACAGCAGTAACATGCCTGAAATTTTAATGAGTTTAGTCAAAGAAATAAAAGAGTTAAAAAAAATCTTTTTGGAATGAGAGAGTAGGCATACCACAGAGATTCCAAAGATTAAACCAATAATGACAGAATATTATATGTAACTTTTTGTGAATGAATTTGACTTGGATAAGTGGATTAAATTTTTTTAAAAAGATAACTTACTGAATTTGACAGAGGAGAAAAATATTGGAACAATTTTACCATTAGTAAATAAATTGAATCTTTAGTTGGAGCACTTGCCAAGCACCATAAACACAATTAAGTGTCAGAGAAAAAATGCCGGATGAAAGAATAAATAAAGTTGATTCTCCTCTCTCTCTCTCTCACTCTCCCTTATTAAAAAAAATCTTAAACCACAAACCAAATCAAGCATAGGAATCTTTTCTGGTGAGTTATTCAAACATTCAAAGAGCACATAAATCTAATATAACATAAACTCAGAAAACAGAATGAGATAGAATGTTCTTTAACTCATTTTGTAATGCTAGCATAACTTGAATATCAAGCTGAGACAAAACAGTACAATTTTGTTTTTGAACATCAATAAGAAAAATTTTTAAAAATTAAAAAAATCAAATCTAGCAATTAAAAAGAAAGTCAATACATTATGGTTAAGTTTATTATCAAAAGTTAGATGACCTAACATTAGACATTATGGTTAAGTTTATTATCAAAAGTTAGATGACCTAACATTAGAAAATATATTAATCTAATTGACTATATAGTTAGCCGTCTAAAGGGAAAATCAAATGACAATCAATGCATAAAAATCATTCTGCATATTTCCATTTATGAAAGAAACACTTAGAAAATTAAGAATAGAAGGGTTTTCTTTTCTTTTTTCCTTTTTTTTTTTTTAGAAAGAGGGGACAGTGAGAGAGAGAGACAGAGAGAATCAATGCTTATTTAGTTTTTCACATGGTTTTCATTGCTCTGAGACTTGGTTGATGTACAAGGTGCTGGGGTTTGAACTCACGCCACTTGCACATGCAAGGCAAGCGACATAACTGCTGAGCCACCGCTCCAGTCCCTAGAAGGATTTTCTTAACCAGCTGTTAGGCCTGCACAAAAGTCCTATATTGGTTCTCACATTTCCCCATGTAACATTGTAACCATGTCATTAAGTAAAGAATAGGACAAGATGCTCTCTAATACCATCTTCGTTATTCAACATTGTACCTGTAGTTCTAGCTCATGCAATAAGGAAAGAATGAATGAATGAATAAATAAATAAATAAATGATATAATGATTGGAATTGAAGAAACAAAACTGTCATTGTTCATAGATGAAATAACTTCATATTGAAATCCTAACAGTTCACAGAAAAATCATGGGATTTAATAAAAGTAAGACAGGTGCATATCTATACAGTAGTAGGAGCAGCCTAATAGTACAATTAGGAAAGATGTCATTTATTGTAGAAACCTAAAGTACCAACTACTCACTCACAGATTTAACAAAAGATATGTAAGCTCTTTTTGGAGAAAAATAAACCATATAAAAAACATTAAAGGATATCCAAATGAGCATAAAGATCATGGGTATTGTAAAAATGCAACTCTCCTGAAACATATCTATTAATCCAGTGCAGATTCAATCAAAACCCTTTCAAAGTAATTTTTCATGTAACTAGATACTTGATTCTAAAATAGGTATGGAAGAGCAAGAGGTCAAGAATGGTAATAGAATTCCCAGTGAAGAAGAATAACATGATTTGACCTTGCAGATATCAAGGGTAATTATATACTTAGAAAAACTGACATAAAAGTTAAACCTTCTTAATAGACAAGAGATGCCATGTGGGAACTGAAAAACACTAGTCACACTGAAAAGATACTTGCTATATATTCAAGCAATAACTAGTTTCCAAAATTGAAAATTTTTACATATTAATAAAGAGCAGGCAATCAAAAAATTATCAAATTCATGTTCATGCTCCTATTATGTACCTCAAATATTTTTGTCTCAGAACCTAGTTACAGCCTTAAAAATTCCTGCAGAACCTGAAGAGCCTTGGTTTCTGTGGGTTATATCTATCAATATCTACCGTCTTAGAAATTAACATTGAGAATTTAAAAACATGTATTGTTTCTTTTCAATATTATTATATTATATTAACAATAATATAAGCTACATGTTAACATACATAACATACTTTAATGAAAAATATTTTACAAAGCAAAGAATGAGAAGAGTGACATAATTTTATATTTTTGCAAATTTCTTTAACGTCTGGCTTAATAGAAGACAGCTGGATTCTCCCATCTGCTACTGCTGCTGCATTTCTTTTCTTTTATTCTGCTTGGTGGGTTGAACTCGGGGGCCTTGAGCATACTAGGCAAAAACTCTACCACTGAGCTGCATCCCCAGCTCTTCCTGTCTGCTTCTGTATGCAGTCTGTTGTAACAGCACATACGCTGTAGCCTCTGGAAATCTGTACTCTCCTTATGTGAGAGAATGAAGATGAATGAGTCAAATAACAGCACAGCACTACTTTGAAAATAGTTTTGTATAAGGTTACATACATAGAAGCTACAGTGACAAAGGAAAACAAGGGCATGACAAACCAAAGATTCAAGATAATGTCTCTAAGAGTGGGGATGGAAAAGCACTTAGAGGGCTTCCGAGACACTAATGTTTCATACACAGTATATGTAAGAACAACGTAATTTAAAACATAACATTGTAATGAAATAGCATTCAGTTCAAAACAACTTAAACAATAAAAAAATGTAATGGCTTTCATAATCGTAAGATCTGGTGGTGGGATAGCTTCAGGTATGTATGATCCAGAGTTCACCCCTCTGGCAGGGAAGAGGTCATCTTCCTTCAGGTCACAAGAACTACATTGGGAAAGGATGAATGACAGAATGAAGAATCACTGAAAGAGAATGATTCTAAGCAGGGAAATTCAGTAAATGTCTTAAGTCACAAATCATAAACAATGTCAAAATTATTTTAGTTAGTATTTCTCATACTCAGATTTTAAAATCCTTGTATTTCCAGTTTGATTTTGGTAATCTGGATTTCTAGCTGTAATGAAACTTAAGAGGCATAATCATTTTATTATACCCTCAATTATTTTATATCCATCATCTTCTAAAGTATGCTGTAACTTTTTGCTAGAAAGATACTTTGGTTCAATATAAGCCTTCCTTTTAAGTGTGATGGCAATCTGACTGAGAAATACTGTTAAAAACTTGTTTAAATAATGACTTCTGTGCCTGTGTCCTATCCTTCTAGATGTTTCTACAGGTCATAATTAGGGCTGTGTTTATTTTTAATAAATTCATAATGTTTTATTTAGTTTATGATACTTTATTATTTACCTCAATTTTAAATATTTTTCCAATTTTAAAATATCATTACAGTATAAAACTTTTAAAACTTAATTATCACTTATTTAGAATAATTATGGAATTATTTAGATAGTTGGAAATTTCCCTTTCAAGTCTGAAGGATTTTTACAAAGTTATTCTTGATAATAATCTTTTCATGGCCTTCTTAAACATATTAAATGCTATGTAATTTTATGTTCTCATCCTGATGCAGGGCAATTAGGGATGTAAATTATATTATTATAATAATTTTTAGATGCAAGAAGCTGTTTGGTCCTACTTAAGGGAACTGGTCTAACTGATGAGTATAAATTTTTCATGATATTTTTCAATAGCAGCTTTAATTATTTTTTTTTTTAAAGAGAAGGACAGTGAGATAGAGAGAGGGAGAGACAGAAAGAATCAATTTTTCTATTGAGGTTTTCACATGGCACTTGTTGCTCTGACACCCAGCTGTGTACATGGGTGCTGTGGTTTGAACCCGTTTACTTATATATGCCGGGCAAGCACCGCAACCGCTGAGCCACCACTCCAGCCTCCAGCTTTAACTTTTTAATGCTATCAATATATCAGCACCTAGAAGCAAAACTCAGAAGAGCTTTTTTTTTTGTATCTAAAGTGCTATAAACTGATGAATTAGCTAAACATTTGATATAACCATGTAAAAAATATCTGTAAATAGGTTCTGAGTGAAGTTCTTACTAAAAATAAAGTATATGAATTTTAGTCCCAAGTCTTTTAAATCCTTTTTATGTTACAAGTCTTTAAATTTTTCAATTATATCGTTTCTTCCTACCAAGTCTCTAGTTATATTTTACATTGTTAAAAATTCTAAAGAAATTTCTAAGCAAGGCATATCGATTATTTTACAATCAAAAAAGAGAACTAGATGTGAATAAAAATGCTGAGCTGTTTTGCTTATATATCATTATTACCTTGTATGATCCAGTCACCATCATGTTTGAATTCTATACTTTCAACTTGTGATCTTGACATGTAATTATTAATTGCCTTCCAGGTGAAGTGATAGCTTTCCAAAAAAGAAAAAAAATTAAGAATAATTTGCATGTTACTTTTTTTCCAAAGGCTAGTTTTTCTTTAGTCCTTGGGAGCACAGCTCCTAAAGTTCGTGGGCTTTGATGGAGGCCATGAGGCTTCTACCAGCAGATCTAAACGGGGTGGGGGTACATACTCAGTCCTTTCAGAGTTTTCAGATCAATTCCTGACTGCCTTGCTGTGAATGGTACAATCCATGCAGTAAAGAAGCTTCATGTGTAGTTGGGGATTTGCTTCAAAAATATTCTTGAAGGCTGTGTCATCTGCTGTTTCCAAGGAAGCACTTTTTTTTTTAAAGAGGGGGAGGGAGAGAGAGCGAGAGAGAGAATGAATCCTGAATTTTTATTTAGTTTTCCATGTAGCTTTTGCTGCTCTGAAACTTTGTTGTGTACGTGGTGGTGCTGGGATTAGAACTTTCCTATTTGCACGTGCCAGGCAAGTTATTAACAAAATAATATAAATAATATAATATAAATAATATAAAATGTGTATATATTCTGGATATTGCAATTATCCCCAGGAGTGCCCCCCCCAATTACCCTCCCTTATCCCTCCCTTCCCCTTCCCATTATAACTCTAAAAATAGTATTAGATTGTAAAGCATTACATCTTATCTGGATTTAACTCATGTTACTAGACCAACTTTCTCATTGTCCAGGGTCTAGACCCCACCTCCACCTATGAGTGGAGACAGTCGACCCTTAGATCTCTGGGTTAAGCTGATTTTACTCAACATGATCTCTTCCATAGCCATCCATTTACCTTCGAAGGCTGCAATGTCATTGTTTCTAATTGCTGTGTAATATTCCATGGTATAAATGTACCACAGTTTTTTGATCCATTAGTGAAGCACTTCTTAATGGCATTGCTCTTACACACTTGTTGTGCACAGTTCCAGCAGTGAATGGTCTGCAGGCGTCTGTGGCTCTTTTGCCATGGCTGTTCCTCCTTTACTTTGTGGTCTTGGAAGTGAGGACCTTCGAGTCAAACCATTGTTCATAATTGGCTATCTCTTTCTCTTCAAAATTACTTAGTTATTTATTTTTCAATTTGGAATTAAAACACTATTTTGAGGCTGGAGCAGTGGCTCAGCAGTTATGGCATTTGGCTGGCAGGCTCAAGGACCCGAGTTTGAACCCCAGCACCACATACACAACTAAGTGTTGGAGCAACGAAGTCTACATGAAAAACTAGATAACATTGGTTCTCTCTTTCTTTCTCTCATTGTCTCTCTTTTTTTTTTTTTTGTTTCTAGCTTCTTTTATTCAAGCTTTGGTCTCATACATTGCACATACATTATCAGGCTAGTCGCCAATGTATACAGTATTCGTTGTACTATATTAATATATATGGATTTATTGATGTAGTCTACTGTGTCTGAAAAAATAGACATTAGTATAAATAATCTTTCATTATAAGCTTTTACCTCTCAATTTCCTCAGCTAAAACTTTTCCTCACTTTTATCTTTCTTGTCTTTCAGCATCCTCAAGCATCCTAGCCTTGACTTAACTGGAGATTTCCATATACACTTATTCCCACAGATATTCCTGATTTAATTTACCACCTTTATAGGATTTATACTTTCTAAAGTTAAAAAAAATGAATTTATAATAATCTCTTTATCTTAGCAGAAGACACCTCCCAAGTGAGAGGTGATGGGAGAGTGCCTTGTGATAAAAAAAAGAAACAACACTATTTTGCCGGTGCTTGAAAACTCAAAAAGCTGTCTTGTCTGAAGTGTAAAAATACATAATATTAAAACTCTTCTCTAGCAATTCTCAAATCCCTAGGTTCCTCTTTTACTCATTGTGCCCTGTGTAAATATTTTATTTACATTCTGTGACCTAGAAAGTGGTCCTATCTCTAGGAGGCTCTACTAAATGGTCCATATCTCTACCGATTGATCCACTGGTAAGATCCCTTTCCTTCGAAACCTTTCTCCCAGCCCACAAAAAACTCTATTTATTCTCCAATTATTAATGACATTTCCTGTCCTTATTATTCATTTACAACATGCATACTATTTTGTATTGCCCCATTTCTAGAGTAACCTCTGAATGGTTTTGTAGATCCATACACCTAGTGCAATGTTTATCTACAACACCCAGAATGGAGACTTGCTGAGTTCTTGGTAAGGATGTGATAGATGGGCTACATTCGTTTAGAGTACATCCCAATACTTTACCTGAGAATGTGCCTGTCCTTTCATGATGAAGTGTGGATTTCCTTTTGGCAAGGCATCCTTGCAAGCAGGATACTACGAATGCACATTTTTATTCGGAAAACAAAATAGAGACTGGAAGCCAAGACTCAAGGAATTCTGGCCAAAGACAAACAGCCAAATTCTCTCAGAACTGGTTTCCTACAAGCAATTTGCATTGACTGTGCTTCAGTCTAAATAGGCTTCTTTAAAAGCCACATGGCAATATGTGGCAACTCTAGTCTTTAGAGAGAACTAGCTTGGAATAGAAGTATTTAAGTGTTGGGTAAAATCACCTAGATTATTGCTTCAGCAATCCAATTCATTTCATAAAGTCACAATTTATTTTCTGCAGGTATGTAGTAGAATATGGACATCTTTTTAGAATTGGTCCATTTTTCTAATAACTGAACAGCTGAATCTAGTATGTTGATGGGATTTTTTAAATGCAAGTGTCATTGTATAGTGACTAAAGTAAGAAGTCAATGGCAACAATATTTTTCCTTAATGTGCACATTGGTCAGAAAGTCAAATTCCTAAACAGTGTTAAGGTCATTTGTATCTATAATTGTATAGCAGTATACAATAAAAAGTCATATAAATAATAATTTATTAATTACAACCTAAACCTCTCTTGGGATGAAAAGAAATATAAGCCTTAATCCTTACCTTTAAGATGTTTGCAATACAGAGGGGTAGATGATATATATATATATATTATTTGTTGAAGTATGAATTCATGATAGAATAAAGCAGTATATCATTATTTTTCAATCAATGACAAAATGAAAGTGTTGTTATGAGAAAGCAGCAGAGAGAAAGGAGTTCTTTTGGGCTGCAACTATGGGAATCTATATGAAAATGAACTTGAAGAATGGGTGGAATTTAAATAAAGAAAAAAGAGAGAGAAAAGTATTCTTGGTGACAAAGGTACATTATCAATGTCATCAAGGCCATGGAGTCAAAGCCATTTTGGAAAGAGTATTGGTAAACTGATTTTTCAGGGAGGTGAAAATTTATAGATAAAACTAGAGAACGAGTTTGGGGTCAAATTATGGGAGAGTGTAAAGGCCAGGTTTAGGACTAAGAACTTAACTTGTAAACAGTGAAGATCCATTGAAGAATAATTTGGTAGAGACAAGACTGGATCCAAGTTGAATTTTAGAAAAGTTAATTTGTTGGCTATATCTATTTGAAATAGAAGACAAAGAGACAGGAACACAAGGATTAGTTTAGAAGACTAATAAAGCAGTTGAGGTATGAGATAGAATAGAGGGCATAAGTAGTTGTTATGTTCAGTATCCCTCCTTTTCTGAGTCGGTAGTTCAAATGGATATGATATCGTTCTTGCTCAACAGTCACGGGTTGGGCACACACCCCGGTTCAATTAAGGGAGTCTATACCTTTGTTTGTACCTACTGGTTCAGGGATGGGCACATTATCCAAACCAAGCCTATCAGTTTTCTCTAGAGCTTTTTCAGTGAGAACTATGAGGAAAGATATTCTTGTTTTCAGGGATTCTAACATTGTCAGTGGCCAACTCTGTCATACTGTGTGATATCCAGCCTCCAAGATGGAGCCCCATGTTCTCTCCTGATATCCATGCCCTCATCTCCTCCTCTTCCTTACTGTGTCAGGGTTGGTCTGTGTGATGAATGGGTATACAGTAGAAATGATGGTGGATCATAAATGACACTAGGTGGGGAGAGATATTACAGATTCCAAAATGGAATCAATAGAACTTAATAATTGGATTTTTTGATGTAAGACAACATGAAGTTTTTGATTTTGAAAACATATTTATGTCATTAACAGACGTAACAGTGTCTGAAAGGAAATTTTGTTGTTGTTGTTGTGAGAGATGAATAGGAGGAGAGAAAGAATTTACTTTCAAGCTGAGCCTCTAGATAGTAATATTAGTAACAATAGTGAGTTATTTGTCATTGTATGATTCCTTACTGAGCATATTGGAGACTAGATATATAATACCCAAAGTCCCTCCCAATGAAAGGATTTTATTATACCATCTTTCTCTGTTCATGTGTACATGCACACACACCCACACACACACTCAAACTTCAGAGAAGGAATAATAAAAGTAAATGGAGGCAATAACTGCAATCTCTCCTGTTATAGGCCTTTTACCATTGTTCTCCCTGTTTCCCATTTATTATTTCAAAAGAATTCCTATCTCTGGGGGAGCATTCTAGTGAGGTGGACAGACTAGCACCAAGATTGGGGAACTTGTGGTCACTTTGATCTCTCAACTTTGCAAATTACTTCAGTCCCACTCTTACTTGGTTCTAGTCTGTATAATACCGGCCAGCTCACAAAATGCTCAAAAATAAAGGAGACATCCTGGCAAATTGACAAGCCCATGTGTCTTTTTTCCCATTAGAAGTCATTTTATGCCCTGCAAATATCTTTCCATCTATTGCCCAACATACTTCAATTACCCTTTTCCTTTGTTTTCTTTCTTTGTCAAAAAACTGTCATCTATTCTCTTGTTTCTGAAAAAAAATTTTGTTTCTTTAACACAATGATGAAGCAAAAAAATACTTGTAGAAAATAAAACAAACATAAAACAAAGAGATTGGATTAGACAATTGCTAGATTTTTGGTAGCTCCTAAACTTAAAACAGCAAATCATTAGTGTTTTTGTATTCAGCCTTACAAACTTCTTCAGTAATAGTTAAAAAAAAATATATATATATATATATATAAAATCATACAATTATACAAGTCCGCTTTTTATGCTTTTTCAAGTTCTTGTAAAATTTTGAGAACATTCAAAAGGCATTTATGGTCTTGAAAAGCTAACATCTTTCTTTATTAAGTATCTTAGTCATAAGGGGCCAAATCTTGATTAGTCAGTTTTGTGCAACACAGCAAATAAGGAAGTTATACAATGCAAAGAAAGCAGACCCATCAGAATCCTGCTTCATTCCTCCCCTGCCTTTGTTGCTGGGGACCTCAGGATTTACTTACTAATTTTTCTTTCAAGTCTAGAAAAAAATCTCTTCCATTTGCATTATTTGTTGGTACCTGCCCTAGATATTTACCATTTATTTTCCCTGCATCTAGTTGAACGTTTCAATGAAAAAACAAAGCGAAACAAAACAGACCCTTCTTCAAAAGTGTTTGTTTTGGCAACTGTGAAAAGACCTAGAAAAAGCATCAATAATTTTAGTGATATTCTGAAACCACATTGCAGAGTTTTCATCATTGGAAATACACTTAAAATATAAAGGTTTCTGCTGTCATCTAGGAATGTCAAATCGATCAGCTGATGCAATATTCACTCACAGTTGTTTGATGAAAGCAGGGAAAATCCTACTCAGGCATTCCTAACTGCAATGCACCTGGCCAGAGGGATGATTTGGCTTTTTAATTCTGTCTGAATGAATACATGCAAACCCAGAGAATATTATGGGTCAACTGGCCTTACCATTTTCCTTTTATGATTCGTTTCTTTCCCTCTTCCTCAATCCTGCCTCCCTTCTCTCATCTATAGTTCATCTCATGATTGCCTGTTATAATGGAAACGATATTGTCTTTCAGGATAAAGGCAGGATGCCAAAGTGGGAGGCAGAATTTTGACAGCAGTCTGGATTTTGTTAAGGACAATGTGCATTCTTATTTCTTTATTTCCTAAGAAGTGAAAAATGAATCTCACTTGCTTTAATGGAACAAATGTAGCTGACAAAGTGTTCTTTTTTTCTGTGGTCACTTTAGGGAGAAGATTCCTGAGTAGTCTTTGTGCAAGATTTTTAAAGAGATAGTCTCTTTTTCTTTTGACATGACTTTTTCAGTATACTAGTGTACCTTAATAATAAAATTCCAGTTTTTGTGTAATAAATTTGGTTGCCCTAGTTTAAAATTACATGTGGAACTGTGAAAATCAAGCATTTGGTTGCCAAGAAGAGAAGAAAATTCTATCTTAGAATTGTTTAACTTTATGGTCTTCGTGTGTTTTCACCTCCTGTTTTTCATCCAGAAAGTTGTTTGGAAAGCCATTCCTTCCCTACTAGTGATCTTATGCAAATGGAATGAAAACCTGAGATAAGTTTAGATTTACCGACTTTCCTTTTATGAATTAGTCTTTTTCTCTAAAAGAAATAAAAAACACAGATTGATTTTTGTCAAAAGTTGATTGTGATGGACATGTGGTTTGTGATTGACTGATGAGGGTAAGAAAATAGCCTATGTTAAAACCATTAGCATTAGAAAATCAGAGAGACTAGCTTTGGATTGTATATGTTAAGACAATAGGTTAATTGTCTAGCCTATATAATTATATCTAAGACAGTAGTAGGTATAGAAAAATTAGACATTAATAGGCTATTTTGTATTAGAACTTAAAGTTTCTAAAATAATATTCAATAAATCTCATATTTAATTAATTAATTAATTTATTTAATGAGAGAGGGATAGTGAGAAAGATAAAGAGAATCAATTTTATTAGTTTTTCATAGCTGGGGTTCAAACCCACGTTCTCATGCATGCTAGGCAAGTGCTGTAACCACTGAGCCACTGCTCCAGCCTCCACGTTTAATTTATTTTTAAGGTACATTAAAATACAAAAATTTACAAGGAATCAATGATGGCTCTTAATTTGAAAGCATACCTCACTATCTATCTGGCATAGTTCATGAAATTTTAATAATTAATCTTTAATAACTGCTGCCAGTTATTAAAGATTAATTATCTTTATCTGTTATCCACAAGACCTAGAGACTTAAAAACTGAAGTGACTTCAAGATGGGCCAGAAAGTCTGGTGGTGACTAAAAGAAACATCAGACTTCTTGTGGTCTTCTTTGCCTTTAGAAAGAAGAGTTTTACCAGAGCATTTATTAGTAGTCATTGAACAACGTCTGGGCATGGGTTTTCACTTGGCTTGTTTCCCAGCACTATGCCACATCCCATCCCTGTGGTAGCCTGAAGCAATCTCAGAATTTATGGCCTCTGACTGGTGAGCTCATAAATTCAGAACTGAGGATTTCTGCAGAAGATGGGGATATTTGCCCTATTTTGAGTCTTTGGAATGTCTTCCAATCCTTCCAATGGCACAAATGCACATCCATCATCACATAGGCGACCAAACCCAAGAGTGTTGAAGGATCAGTGCTAAGCTCTCAGCGTGACACCAACACTGGCTTCAAAGTCAGCAGCCACCCACAAGTGCGTGACTCCCTGGCCTCAGTGTCATCATTAAATGAAACTTCATGAGGAATTTATAATTTTATTTATTTATTTATTTAGAGGGACAGTGAGAGAGAGAAAGAGAGAAACAATTTTATTTAGTTTTTCATGTGACTTTGGTTCCTCTGACACTTTGTTTTGTACATGGTGCTGGGGTTTGAATTTGCTTTCTCAAACGCATGCCAGGCAAGCACTGTAACCCCCAAGCCACTGATCCAGCCCTGGAATTTATAATTTTAAGTGATGCTATTTGGAATTATTTTCGATTATAGATGAGTAGACATTAGAATGTTATCTTATGAACTCGGCTTCTTATGAGAGACGTATGTTAGAGCATTTTAGATGGATGGCCAGGTGTTGTTGCATTGGCACTACCCCATTTATAACTAGGACCAGAATTATAATTGCTTTGTTCCTTTCAGAACATGAAGCTTTATGAGAAATGTCAGAATTTTAGTGTTCTTAGCTCACTATTAATGACATCCCTTCCAGTGATACCTTCTACTACCCAGCTTTTTTCTAGAGAGAGATTTTAGCAACATGACTAGTCACCCACTTTCTCTCCTTAATTACTTGGAATCTACTTTCTTTTTTACAAAGTGAATAGTGTGAATTTTTTTCTCTAGGGAAGTTTTGGGCTTTTCTCCTTATACTCGGTGGCTTACAATTCACCAAGATGGCGTAGGTTTGTATCCTTGCCTTCTCCCCTCACCTTCATTTCACAGAGACTTTGATCTCAAGGCTAGTATCTTTCTCTAGCTCTAGAAACTTTACTTTGATTATTCATTTATTTTAAATTTTATTGGTTCTGATGTGTGATACATTTTTCTTTTGCATTATAACCTGGGAGAATCTGTCAGTTTAGTCTCTTAGTTCTAAGAGTGCATCTCTACCTATGTATATTCTGTAATTCACTTCATTTGTTAATATTTCAAGATTCTTCCCTTTTGAATTCTGTGCATAAAAGTTGATTTAATTGTAACACTTAATTCATAGGTGTAAGAATCTTGTTTCATTCATTAATTTAAAAAAAACTTTATCCGTGTTTTGTATTCCCACCAGTTTATTTTAAAAAGTTGGATATATGTCTCTAAAAATGCATAAATCTTTTTATGCCAAAAGATATTTTGTTGTTTTCTCTTTTGGATTTTTTCTTTTTTTATTTTTTTTATTTTTATTTTTTTAAGAGGGAAGTAATCTTTGTTTTGTTACTTGTGTGACTTTCATTCCTCAGACACTTGGTAGTGTACGTGGTGCTGGGGTTTGAACTTGCATCCTCGTGCTTGCCAGGCAAGCACTGTAACCGCTAAGCCACCGCTCCAGCCCCTTCTTTTTTTAGTTGAGAAATTTATTTTTTGAACAATCATAGAAGTTTTTAACAAAATAATATAAAATAAATATAGATTCTGAAGATTAGATTTACCCCCAAGAGTGGCCCCCCTTATCCCTCCCTTCCCCTTCCCACAATATCTCTAAAAATGTATTAGGTTGTATAACATTACACCTTATCTGGATTTAACACCTGATAATAGACCACCTCTCTCAATGGCCAGGGTCTAGTTCCAGCCTCCGCAGATGAGTGAAGATATTCAACCCTTGGTTCTCTGGGTTATGCTGATTTCACTCAGCATAATTTCTTCCATAGCCATCCATTTACCTTCAAAGGCTGCAATATCATTGTTTCTAATTGCTGTGTAAAATTCCATGGTATATATGTACCACAGTTTTTGGATCTATTCATCCATTGAGGGACATCTGGGTTGTTTCCATAATTTAGCAATTGTAAATTGAGCTGCTATGAACATAGATATTGCTATGTCACCATAATGTGCTGATTCTAAATCCCCTGGAAAAATACCCAGGAGAGGAATAGCAGGATTGTATGGTGGGCTCATCCCTAGTTTTTTGAGGATTCTCCACACTGTTTTCCAGAGGGGCTGTATCAGTCTGCAGCTCCACCAACATTGTGTGATTTTTTTCTTAATAAATAGTAGTGTGCTATAAAACATATATTTTTAAAAAAATTTTGGTCATAATGTTTTCATTCTCAAGACTTCAACTTATTTCTGTTTTTCAAAGCCATCATACTTTTGCTATTAAATGTAACATTTTTTCAAATCTATCCAAATAAGTTAGTGATGATAAAGTCTTATTTTTATGTATCCATTAATTTTCTGTAGTTTTAGTTGTTCTGTTATTGGAATCAGGTGAGCCTTTCCAATTGTGTTAATAGTCCTCTAGTCTTTGGTGAATTTGTTGTATTGTTGACGAGGGTCTGTTTTCTTTGCCAAAGGAGAATTTGTTCCAACTTTTTTTTTTTTTTTTTGCATTGGAGATGTCATTTATTTTAGTTTTTAAAAGCAAAATTGGGGCAATCCCTTCCAGTAGCCAAAAGGGCTGAACTTAACTTTAAGTTAACAACAATAGCAACAAAGCCATATTTCCATTTTCCAATCCATAAATATAGTATTTGCTTTAAAAAGATACCTAAAACATTACAGGTATTCCAAATGATTACTATGTAAACATTGCCATTACAATAAATTTAATATAATATCAGTTCACTTCACATTGTAAACAGCAGGACTAAATGCAGAAGCTTGTTTAGACTGTCCAGTGTTTGGGCAGGTTTTTATTTCATTTTTTGTGCTAGTTTTACACTTTTTTCCAGGATCCAGGAGAAATGGACTAAAAGGTGAAAACCAACTTAAGAACTGTAAGGCTAGGTTGACCCTGGGCCACTAGGGATAATGTGTACAGAAGATTCCAAGTGGACTCCAATGTCAGATGGAGGGAAGAGGGCTGGGCCTGGAGTCCTGGGTCTGAGGAAGTAGGACTCGGAGCATGGACTCCTTGAGCTGAGGAAGGAGGAAATTAAAGGTCCTGGGCTTCTGGATAGGGCAGCCAGTTTCTTGGGTCCAGTCTCCATGGCTAAGTGACCTGGGTGGTTTTCTCTGCCCCATCAGTGAATTTGCAGAAGTTGGTTTAAGACACTTAGCATTCCAGGCCGGTCACACTGTGCTTGTTTGGGCAGGTTTTTAAATGAACAGTACAAAACTGACAATTGTTATATCTTTTTGACCAGAGGCTCCATGATTGAGGGAATGGGAAAAGATTGGTTAATAGGTACTAAGTTGTGGTTAGATAGGAGTAAGACCCTTGCACAGAAGGGTGTGACTATAGTGACTGTGTGTTGTACATGTCAAAAAGCTAAAAGAAAGAATTTTGAATGCTTTCACCAAAATAAATGATAATGTTTGAGGAGTAGATAGTGTTTAATGTGACTATGCAATGTATCAAAAATCACATGGCACCTCATTAATATGCATACTTTTGTGGTTTTATGTATCAGTTAAATTTTTTAGTTTGAAAAAAGAGGAAGAAGAGGATGTTTTCAATTATTAGTCTTTAACCAATGAAGTTTGTCAACTTTCATACTAATATTTTCCATGGACAACTGAAGCATGTTCCAAAACCTGACCAAATTTTGGAAGGTGGCCCTTAGCTGAGCAATAGGATTCAGATTTTCTTCACAAGGGTCTCTAAACTGGTAGAATTTCCGGGCCATGAGCAATTAGGCACTGCCTGTGGCAGTTTGGATTTTCTCTAGAACAGGTCCTATCCATATCCTTTATTATTTTTCTGGAACTCAGCCAATGGTACAGTCAGGAGCGAGCCATGGACAGCTGAAGGGTTTTCTAAGGAGTGAGTGTGTTCAGCCTGTTGCCTAGGCAACGCCAGCACTGTCCCAGCTTTTACACTCTGCAGCTCACTGGTTTTTGTTAATAAAGGTTTAATTCCCTATTCGCTGTGCTGGAAATCTTCCCCATTGCAAGCTGCTTCTTGCTGTCATTGCAATCTAGGGAAAACACTTTTTCACTGCCAGGCAGATGTGCTCAGTCCTGGCAGATTTGTTCTGCACAAAGCATTTCAGGTCTCTAGATCCTATTTTTAATGGTAAAGGAGAAGCAGTAGAATGTGTGGCCCAGAGGGCTGGTGTGTTCATTTTCTAGGGCTGCCCTAACAAATCTCAAACGGGAATGGGTGATAGAAATTTATTCTTTCATGGTTCTGGAGGCTAAACGTCTAAAATCAAGGTGTTGGCAAGGTCATGTAAACTTTCAAGCCCCCCCCCCGAAAGATCCTTCTTTGCTTATTTCATCTTCTGGTAGCCCTTGGTCTCTGATTTGTGGTAACAGAAAATTGGCCTCAACCTGTATTTATGTGGTTGTCTTCCCTCTGTGTCTTAGTATCTCTGTTTCACGTGGGGTTCTCCTCTGTGTCTCTCCTCTTCTTATAAGGACACTAGTCATATTGATAACAGGACTACCATACTCCCCATAACCTCATCATAACAAGTGGTATCTAAATAAACTCTTTCCAGATAATTCAATTCTGAAGCACCTGGACATAGGACTTTCAGATATTTATTTGGGAGGAGGGGGACACAATTTAACACATAACAGTGGGAAAGTAGTTTCTACTGGGTAACCATAGGCTTCCCTTCCATTCCTTCTACACTGACCTGCTTATTCTGGCCCAGAGTTACTCTGAGTCTCCTTTACCAGAACATTCACTTTAGAGTGCCACTTTATTCTGATGGCAAATGCTCCAATCAGACTGGCTTTTTCTTTCTTTGCTTCTTATGTCCCTATGTAAGTCTTGTGAGACTGCCCCTCAGGCTCGAGTACCCAAATTAGGAGGCTTTGTCAACCTTTTAGCTTTGTTTATAAACAAGGTCTGCTGTCAGCTGTTCAGGTCTTTGGGTAAAAGCATCACTGGCCAGATCCTCTGGCTCTGGTCCTTTAATGATTTATCCAGTGATTTCTCTAGAGCTAATTTGGTTTAGCTAGCATGGAATGGGAAAATCATCTTAATTTGCTTAAGAACTATTGCTTGCTTTTGCAATGGTCTCTATTTGAGTCTTGTGAGGCTTTTCTCTCTTGTTTCTCTGTTATTCTGATCCCATCTACTTCCCTCTCCTCCAAATGCTTTTTATATATCCCAGAATTCCTCCAATTTTTTTGGTTTATTGATGCTACATTTACCTATTTTTCAGTCTTATAGACATTTATTTAAACGCAGCTTTTAAAAAAATATCAGTTGGGGGGCTGGAGTGGTGGCTCAGCGGTTTCGGCGCTTGTCTGGCAAGCGCGAGGACCGGGGTTCAAACCCCAGCACCACGTACACAACTAAGTGATGGAGCAACTAAGGCCATGTGAAAAGCTGAATAAAGTTGTTTCTCTCTTTCTCTGTCTCTCTCACTGTCCCTCTCTCTTAAAAAAAAAAAAAATCAGTTGCATTTGGGTGGAAGTCAGAGGTGCCACAATGACACTGTGTAGGGTGTTGAGCTAAACTAGGGATCATCAAACTTGCTTTCCAAAGGACCAGATAGTAAATATTATGGGCTTTGTGGGCTAAAATGTCTGTGTTCCAACTACTTATCACTGCAATTGTAGTGCAAAATAGCCATAGATCAAACATAATAATGAGTGGAAATGGCTGTGTTCCAATAATACTTTGCTTCCAAAACAGGCAGGAGGTCAGTTGTGGCCTATTCCAGAAACCAATGATTCTCATAGTTACCATGCATAAGAATCTTGGAAGGCTTTATAGAAATAGATTATTACTATCTTTACCTCCAGTGTCTGAATCAGAAAGTCTGGAGTGGGGTTCCAGTAGGGTTGCATTTCTAATAAGCTCTCAGGTGATGCTGACATTGCTGATCTTTGGATTATACTTGGATGACCTTATACTTACCTAAATAATTTTTGTTTGCCTCAATCATTTATTAATAGTATAACTATGTCTCCTGTTCAATCACTTATCCAACAAATATTCAGCAAATATGAAACCCAATAAATATGAACTTCCACTATGTGTCAGGCTCCAGGTCATGAGAACATTGTCATGAACAAGAAAAAATTCTCTGTTGTCACGAGTGTGGGAATCAAACAACAATGCAAATATAAGTAAATCTATAAAGAATATAATCTTGGAAAGTAATAAAACCTATAAAAAGTAAGCTAAGGGCTGAAGCATTGGTATAGCAGTAGAGCACTTGCTTGACATGCAAGAGGACCTGGGTTTGAGCCCCAACACCACATACACAACTGTAAGAGGAACAAAAACCAGATGAAAAACTAAAATATAATTGATTTTCTCTTTTTTTTAAAAAAGTAAGCCAATAAGAATAATAGAGAGTGCTACAGGAATATAACTATTTTAAATAGTGTAATGAGAAGGGGTCACCCTGCAGAGATGACATCTCAACAGAAGAAAGAGTGATGCAGAAGAATTAACACGGGAAAATTGAGATGTAGGCAGGGTGTTCCAGGCAGAGGTAATAGCCAACGTGAATTCCCTGCAGTGGGAATGAGCTTGTGTTGAGGAAAAACAAGAAGATCAGTGTAATGGGAGTGGTTCGAGGGAAGTAAAGAGCAGAGGAGGTGAATTCAGAGAAGTGGGCAGGGTTGAAGTATTTTATGGAGTTTTAGGCTGTGGTAAGGAGTTTGTATTTAATTTTAAATTTTATGGTGTGAGGATGGGGTTAATGTGAGAACCGGACAAACTCCATCTTGTCCAGAGCACTCACACAGAGAACAGCATGACCTAAAACTGCCTCTATTGGGAGACACTACAAGGCTATAAAAACAACTTAAGAATGTAAACCCACAGCCAGAGCCAAAAGAAAACCTTGACAAACAACTATCTATAGGGTCCAAATGTCCTTGTGATAAAAACACAAAAACCCCTAGGCCCATAGCCAATAACAGCAAAGGTCACCGTCTCCCACCT
>PVKS010014409.1:0-48429 GCA_004027875.1 Aplodontia rufa | reverse complement strand
ACTCAGAAATAGTGGGTGGGGGATAAGGGTGGGTAATTGGAGGGGCTCTTGGGGGTAAATCTAATTTTCAGAATTTATATATATATTATATTATTTCATTAGAAGCTTGTTTGATTGTTCAACAAATAAATTTATAAAAAAATAAAATAAAACCATATGAAGACAAAAAAAGGAATAGTGGGGCTTTCAGTGGGTCTGGATGATGATAGTGGAAGGAATGCGGGTGTGTCCCCCTATCACATGCACACACTGCTTGTCTCTTACATCTGGGACCTTGCTCCCCACCCATGGAGACAAGCTCCTTAGTAGAGAGCCTATTGGGGACACTTACCCTGAAACCCAAGGCTTCCTGTTCTCTCTGGGTTCCTGCCAAGATCTAATATTAGGGTACCAGGTTGACAGAGGGGATTAACAAAAACCTTTCTTGCTGACATTTATGCAATCTTGAGTAAGTCCCACCTAGGGCCTAGTCTCCTTACTTATGTAAAATGTCAGGAAGGCACATTATCACATTATCTCAGCCACTAATTAAAAATAGCATTTCCAGTGCCCAAGAATCCAGAAACAAACTGTGTAGGAATGGGCCCAGGAATCTGTTTATAACAAGCTGATCCTGATGCACAACCACGGTGCTAGACCATCTCTGACTTTCCTTCCAACTTTTGTGTACGTTTGTGTGTGTGTGTGTGTGTGTGTGTCTGTGTCTGTGTGTATCTGTGTGTGTGCACGTGTGAGTATGCATGCACCCTGGCAGGATGTGGGAATATATCTCTCAAAGCCAAGAGGTTTATATTCTTTGGAATCTTCACCTAGAATAAAAAAAGTAAGAAAAAGATAAACAGCAGATTTAAAGGTGATAATTCCTTGAGGCATTTTTTTCTAAGTTTCCCATGTAATGAGACAGTGTTACTTCCCTACATTGAACTATCCCTTGTAAACCAAATTGTCTGAATCCATACTTCTTTCTGTGATCTTTACCTTTCATTTTCCCACACCCTTTGGCAAAGTCTTGCATAAATGTTTAAGGCTGGTTGCGACTGCTATGCAGTACTGTGGGTGGAGTCCTCACATAGCTAAGGGGAAGTGCTGCCCCAGTCCCACCCCCGACCCCACAGAGGTCGGGATGGGTTGGCATGGTAATCAATGGCACCCTCCAAGAAGGTCAAGTCTGGTTGTCAGAGGCAAAGCTGAATATCTAATTGCCCTCTCCCCAAAGAGATTCTTCTTCCAATATTTGCCTTGGAGGTCAGGAAGTCCATTTGCGTGAATAATATATTAACAGTGGCTTTTCTTTCTAGGAAATCCCAGAAGGCAAGGTGGTCAAGAGAACTGGAGCTCTTCTTCATGCTCACAGAGAAGACGCTGGCATGTCATCACCAGCCACTGTGAGTTATGTTGGCTTGAAGATGATTTATGAGCTTGAGAGAATAGAGAAGATTCTGGAGGTGATAGATGGGACCCAGGTCACTGGGATTGAGCATTCCATAAGCATAATCCAGGTGACAGGTAGCTCCCTGCAAGGCCAACACACCTGCCGTGCTCCTAGGTCATGGACTGGCATGCCATGCATTCTCCCTGTGACAAGCTTTGATCTTACCCAAGACAGCATGCTCCAGGTTTCTCCAGAGAAGAGGGACCTGTCAGGGAGAGGAGACAGTCTCTGGTGAGAAAGCCATAGCAGTTGGAGAAGCTGGTTTCCTTGCCCAGCAAGGCAATAGCTACGTTCACGATGAAGGCCAGATGTGCTAAGCATGCACCCAGGCCAGAAGTCTCCAGCCACAGCCACTGTGGCAGCTTGTTTGATTGATCACTCAGCTTGTGGTTGCTCATTGTTAATAATACAGCTTCTACTCTTCCACAGTCTTCTTGGGTATCTGGAGCAGGGAAGCCAACATGTGATTCTACAATTCACATCAGCTATTCATGGTCCAGAGAAGGTGGCCTTCCCCAGGGAAGGGAAATGCTTGAGTTTGATACAACCGTGGGAGTCACCCTTCAGAGATGGCATGGTCTCTGGAAGACCATGGCTTTGCAACTTTCTTGTCTACTCTGACCTGTGACGGCCAGCGTACGTCTGTGGGCACATGTCTTGTACACACTGGTGCCCATGCTTGTTCCCCCAGGATGCATGATCCTGCACCCATATGGTGGATGCTTCTGGCTGCTGCCCAGGTGGAGCCCCTGCCACTCGGGATGATGAGGCACAGGAGTCTGCGTCTGCTCAGGCTGTTTCCCCTCCCACAGCATTGCCATTCAATGTTCCGGGCACTTGACTTTATGACTCCTTCCTTCTGCATGTTAAACAGAGGACACAGCCTCCTGTGGCATCAGTTTAATTCCCATCCTGAGGAAGCGGAGTGAGGAAATGGTCTTTCCCACCATGCCAGGGATCCCCTTTGACCTCTGTAGGGTTCCTCCCATCTCAAAGCTGTTCCATTGTCAGGGGCAAAATTAAGAAAAGAAATGGAGATGGGGGTCTGACTGCTTGTCACCCCTGGCAGAGGCTCACATTCAGGGACTGCATGGGTTGATTCTCTTAAAGACACCCTAGGATGCACATTGCCTGGAAAGGTCAGGTGAGCTGTTCAGAGGAATTCTCATCCAGCTGTCACTTCCTCCTTAAAGCCCTCTGGAAAGCTGCCTTTCACCAATCCCGGATTGGGAGCTGACTATGGAAAATGGAATTCTGTCCTTGCTTCTCTTCCCTGGCCCTTGCCTCCTCCTCCTCTGTTCTCATCTCCTCCCTTATCCTCACCCCATTTTGACCATCTCCTCTTCCTGGCCTCTGACCTGCACTCCTACGCAAGCTACTGAGGAATTCTGGAGTTCCAGAAACGACAAGACCGAGCAATCACTCATCTCAAAAGCAAAGAAACAGGGTGCCAGAGACACAAAGGACCACTCAGCCAGCTGTTTTCCACGGCCTGCCTTCCTGTTGACCTTCCAACCTGGCTCTCATTGCTCACAGCCTGCTGCCCACCCCGCCGCCTTCCCTGGCTGCTGGGTCCTGGCTGTGGGCTTGATTGAGAGGCGGGAGGCCGGCTGCCAAGGAGTCAGTCTAGCTTCGCTTTCCCATTTCCCTTCCCTGCTGGCCCAGCAGCCAGGTATGAAAACACAGTGCCCTCAGTTTACACGGAGCCTCTCAACCAGGAAATCTCAAAACGCTTTCGCTAGCCAGTCTGATTACACTCATTTTTTCTGGTGGAGAAAAGTGTCTTTTCTAGAAGGGAAGTCAATTGCCAATGACTGCTCTAACGCCCCCCAGAAAGAGCTGCAGGAAAGGGCCTGGCAACTCTCCCGGGGAAAGCCTCGGTCACCTCCTGCAGGTCCTGCCCTCTCTAAGGATGTGGAGATGCAGATAATGGGGACCAGAGGCCAAAAGGCTCCTCCAAAGCCAGGATTCCAGCCCTGAAGCCAGAGGGTGTGGAAAGGCAAGACCTCCCTACACAGAAGCTCCATTGTTTTCCCAGGGACGAGAAAGACATTTAGGAGCCTTTCCAAACTCTGAAGCCTCGATTCTCGCCATTCCAATTCCGTTAAGCTCCATAATCCTAAAAGAAGTGCTCACCACCCGGAGCAGCTCAGAGCCGCACCTGATTGCTATTCTATGAATCTGGCAGCCCAAGGAAAATGCAGGAGTCTTTCTTTAGCCTTTTACATGGACATAAATGTCCCTAAGTTGCTTCCCTATCACAGGGCCCTCAGCTCACGCGGAGAAGGTCCAGGTCTATGTACTTTGGGTGAAGTGAGGTAATGAGGAGGAGGAGAAATGGAAGGAAAGGGAAGGGGACAGAGGGAAAGAGAGGCAGAACAGGAGGGGAGAGAGGAGGAGAATGACCACGGAGAGCAGGAGGAGGAGAAGAGGCGAGGGGAGCTGGGCGAACGGCCATGCTCGCACGGATCGCTCTCTTTTCTGTGCCAGGAGTTTCAGACTATGTTAATCTGCTTAGGCTGCCATAACAGAGCACCCGGACCAGGTGGCTGCAACAACACAAGTTTATTTTTTCACCATGCTGAAGGCTGAAATTCCAAGATCAAGGAAGGTTTCAGCACCATTGACGCTTCTCTCCTTGGTTCACAGATGGCGTCTTCTCCAAGTGTCCTCACATGATCTCTCCGTGTCCACATGCAATCTTTTCTTTTTATAAGGATACCTGTCACATTGGGTTAGAGCCCACCCTAATGCCCTCATTTTAACTCAGAACCTCCCTAAAGGCCTTATCTCCATCTATAGTCGTATTCTGAAGAACTGGGGGTTGGGACTGCAGCATTATGATCTTGGGGGGCCACAGTGAAGCCCATCACACACACGTCATCTCCAACCCGTATAACATCTCTCAAAAATAGGAAGTGATCCCATTTTAAAGATGCAAAAATGAAAACATAAGAGAAATTAGGTGATATGTCCAAAGTCACTCAGCTAATGCCAACAGAGATGGAATTAGAGGCCCAGCTCTGTCCACAACTGAGCACAGTGGCCATGCCAGGCTGCCTCTGTGTTGAAGAGGGATCCAGCAGGTGAATGAGAAAGAGTATGGCCTCAGGGTCACACCAAACCAGCCCTTGTCACCTGTACCTAGGAGCAAATTCACACACATTTCCTTCTTTCAGACAGCTCATCTTTAGAATGTACATAAGACCAGCAATAAAAAGTCATGGTTGGTAACAAATGACACTTTTCCCTTATTCAAGTCATTTTGTGTGGTATACACTTGTGCATGAGGGGGGAGGTGAGAATCTAAGGCAAATACCTACTATGTTACTGTCTAACACAACTTTCAGAGTTAGCAAATACACAAATGCCAAGATGCAAAAGGTGTGCCATGGAGGCGTAAATGCCTAACAAGATCCCTTGGGTGCCATGTGTAGCTACCGTGACAAGATGCCATCTGAACTGTGCTGTGTTATGTATTACCCCTTTATCTCTGAGGAAATGGGTCATGTCTGCTACTTCTCCTGTGTCTCCACAGGGCCTAGCATGGCGCTGGCACATAGTAGGTGCCTGGAAGAGCTTTATGAGTGGTGGAGATGTTTATGGAGGAGGATTTCATAGCCCTGCAATTGGTCTCTGTGTTCAAACCCACAAAAACTTCAGGGGTGAAAATCAATAAGCATTTACCTTTTCCTCATGAGCTTCCAAGCTCACTGAGACAGCTCTGTGTCACCAATGGTGAGCTGGGTGGCTCTGCTCCACACATTTCTCACCCTTCTCCTACAGCTGGTGGTCCAGCGAGGGTATGCTTCCTTATGGAAGTGAGAGGGGACAGGCCCCACTGCTCAAGGACATTTTCTTTTTCTTTTTTTTTTTTTTAAAGAAAGAGGGACAGTGAGAGAGGAGAGAGAGAGAGAATCAATTTTAATTAGTTTTTCATGTGGTCTTCGTTACTCCAAGACTTTGTTGTGCACGTGGTACTGGGGTTTGAACTCACATACTCGTGCATGCCAGGCAAGCACCGTAACCACTGAGCCACTACTCCAGCCCCTCAAGGACATTTTCAAGACCCCAATAGCATCATATCAGCTAATATCTTCCTGACCAAAGCAAATCCTGTTCCTGATGTCATGAGCTAGCTGGGCCATTAATTTAGACCAAACATCTTAGTGTCTTTCCACGATGTCAGAATTTATTGAATAATAATAGATTCATAGGCAACACTACTTTCAGTGGTTGCAGGTCACCAAATATTATGGGTCACCTGTCCAGTCATAAACTGGAAAATCACAAGTTCCTTTGTTCCAGTCTTAACTATCAATGTCTATAACACTCAAGTCACACATCACACCTTTACACAAATATATAAATTATATCTAATTATATTATATATATATATATATATATATATATGTATGTATAATTACAGAAAGGCTAATAAAAGGTTAAGGTAGCCTCAGGGATTCCGTTGGCTGAATTGAGAGTGAAGGTAGATGGGATGCAAAGGGTCCCTACAAGTGGTCAGATTAGATTCCAGTTAAAGAACTTGTTCGGGGCGCAGAGCTGTCAGAGCACAGGAACTTATTCTAGGCCAGGCTCCAGATAGATGGCTGCTTCAGAGTGTCAGCTTGAGATGTCAGCTTGGAGTGGGCCATGCATAATCATCACCTGCAGGAGAATCCATGCTGTATGGAAGTCCAGGAACAGAGAATCAGAAGTTTGTCACTGTGACAGTTTTCCTGGGCCAAGGCTCACCATGAGTGACCAGATGATAGGGTCAGGGTACCACTGTGTCTCTTTGGATCTCAAGTGAGGGAGTTGCTTCATTTGGCAGCCCAGTGTGCTTGATAAACTCAAGAACCTAGTTTTTCTGCTATGGGGTTGATACATCCATTCATCCATATACTGCTGATTAATTCAGTAAGTTCACAGGTGGTCATTTTTATTAGCACAATTTATTTATCAGTTTATGCCTTATGGCTGTGCTAGGCAGATGGTGGTTGTTTACTTGTACAAATAAGGTAGAGTCATTTCACCTCTGCACTCAGACTCAAAATGGAATAACTCATGACAAATTGCTGCTTTATGAAATGGAGTAACTGAAGGTTAGGCACAGCCTCAAAACCGCTCTCTCCACTAGCACACTGTTGGTGGAACTGCAGACTGGTACAGCCACTCTGGAAGAGAGTGTGGAGAATCCTCCAAAAATTAAGGATGGATCCACCATACAATCCAGCTATCCCTCTTCTGCGTATTTTCCCAGAAGAGTTAGAATCAGCACATTACAGTGACACAGCAATGTCAATGTTTATAATAGTTCAAATTACAATAGCTAAATTATGGAACCAATCCACACTGGGTGACTGGATGAATGGACCCAAAAACTGTGAGATACACACACACACACACACACACACACACACACACACACACACACAACAGAGCAATTAGAAAATATACTGCGGCCTTTGAAGGTAAATGGACGACAATGGAAGAAATCATGCTGAGTGAAGTCAGCCAAACCCAGAAAGTCAAGGATCAAATGTTTTCACTCATCTGTGGAGGCTGGAGCTAAACCCAGGCCTGAGTGAAAGACAATCAATCTCATGTATTGGACCCAGCAAAGGCATAGCAACACATAATCTAGGGCAACCATGGATATGTAGGTGGGGGGGGGATAGGCAGCGGAGAGGGGAAAGGGAGGGAAGATAGATAGGGATCTAGGGAGACATTCAACAATGTAACATACTCTTTACCCCCTGAGAATCCAAATAATATTTGTGCAGTCATTTAATTCCAGAAAATTCACAGTCCAAGCATTTATATTGCTTGTAGGAGTAAAACACAGAAAAATCAAGAGACTGGTATGTGGCGGATGTGGGGATAATTCTGGCTTAAGAACAAATGCTTATAATATTGTTTATTTATATGTATTTATGATTGTACAATAACTCAACTCCTTCATAGAAAATAAACATTTTTCTCCTCATCATGGAGTAGCCCAGAACAACCCTTCTCTCCGCACCTGAGCTCCTCGGTTGAGGGGGAAAGGGGCATGCCCTATTCTTGGCAAGGCTATGGCCAAGGCCACTCCTGGGTGAGGATTGGAGCTGACAGTCCATCTGTCATAATCCCTGGTCTGACTTCCTTGCCATTTTTAAGATCCTGCCTTTCGACCTCACCCAGAATTGCCCCATTAATGAAAATCATGGCAGAAAAATCCATCTTCCTCGTCTTTTTGAAGATGACATATCAAAGGGGGATTTCCCAAGTCCAAACTGCTATGACATAGTTGGTGTTGCAAAGAATTTATTCCTAGAGCAACCAGAGGGTTCATATCCCTAACCTCTTCTCTCAGAGAAGTTTTCCGTCTGAGCTATATATACAGCACTTCAGAAATCACAATAACATTGGGTCTTGACCTCCTCTGCAAGATCATCTGAGTCTGCCCCCCCCACACCGGCTGTGACCCTCATCTCCAGCTCAAGAGTAGAATTAGTAGTGTGGAACTCCAGGCTTGTAACCCCCTTCAGCTCCTACACACACACACACACACACTCTCTCTCTCTCTCTCACTCTCTGTCTCGCTCTCTCTCCCCAGTGTTTTGAGGCTCAGAGAGGTCTTTAAAACACCTTTTAATTTAAAAAGACCTTTGAGCACAGTCTTGGGCAAAAACAATCAGAAGGAGGCATGATAAAGTGATTCCTTAAGTGGGCAGCCGGAGGCAGAGCCAAAGGGCAGCCAGGCATCTGGAAGAATTTCTGAACAAGCAATTTCAAGGCACCACAGATTGGCACAGTCTTCAGACGACAACTCTCCTGCCTACTGCTCCCCACAAACCCTGAGCAAGGCTCAGCATCTGGGGCACACTTTCGACCTTATTAAGGGCACATTTCCCCCAACACAGACATCTGTGGGTGGACGTGGTGAGAAGAAACCAGGTGGAAGGATGCAGAGGCAGGAGATTATATATGATATGGTGACAAAAGAGTAATCCATTTGTTCATCTGTGCGCTTGCTTGGAATTTCCCACTTTCTCACCAGAGGATTTGCTGTGAGTTAGCAAATGTCTGGAATTACACATCAGACATTACATTGATCTGATAATGGTTGTCACCCTTGTGGATCTCAGCAAACCTCTCAGTCCTGCTCTTTTCAATATGACGTTGGGAGAGTCACTTCATCTTTTACAGTAATAATTTTTCCTCTACAAAAGTGAGGTTAATGGCTCTAGCCTCAAAGGATTTGGTGACGAATAGCAGAGATGATGGACTTGCACTTGGCAAGCAACTTTGAAAGTTAGTTTCGTTTCATGCAATGGGATGATGAAAAAGGATGTGGTCAGTGTTTCTCAGGCACAGAGTATGCGAGAGCCTGGAGGTTTGAGGGCCAGGCATCCCAAGGGGCAGCCTCCCATTGAACTCCTCAAGGACAGAGGCCATGGGCCTAAATCCTCATGGAGAGCCTTCCTTTCCAAAGGAAGAGGCAGGCAGGCAAGACAGGAAAGACGCCTAAGAAGGCACTTGGACAGGGGTTCCCAGGTGTCTTCCTGGGACCAATCTTTGCAACAAAGCATTTGTTTTCAGAATGCGAATATAAAAGCCACTGCCGAGGAAGTAAAATTTATTGGAATCTATAAGTTGAATTTTAAAGAGCCCGGAAGTTCTTGCGCACTGGGAAATAAGGAGGGCAAGACTGGCCACCTGCCCCCTTCTTTAGATCCTCATGTTCTTCAGATGTGCAAAATTCATTAGTTCTTTGAGAAGCAAGGAAAATAGTCCTTGTCCGTCACCCTTTGTTTTAGTAACATCCAACGTTTTCAAGCCTTACTAAAATCTCTTCTGCAGGACTTCGGTTTGGGGAGAAGGCATTTATTCCACCTATCTCGCTTTTCAAATAAGCATGATGTCTTTTATGTACTAGACAGTCAATAAATAGTTGTTGCATGATTGTCTGAAAATAAAAGCAACTCATGATCAAGAGGGGAATCCATTCCCAGGAGGGCCAAAGCTGGTTCAAAGCCCAGGTCCTTTTCTTGTCCTTCAATCAAGTTCTCTTTCTAACATACCAAGCAACCCACATTGCAACTGCTGTCTCTCGGCAACTACTAAGTATAACAATCACGTTCTTATTGGTGCTATTTTGATTTCAAAAGTAAGGCACAAACACACTGCGATGAATCATTGAGCAACCAAAAATGTGCTCCATGTGGTGGAATCTAAGCTTTTTTTCCTCCATCTGGTGAATGGACACCACTTATTAAGGAAAGCCATGGTTTCAAGCACAACCTGCCGAATTTTTGCACACTGGGATCTTGAGGCAGCCAAGGCTACTGGGGCCTCCAAGGGGATGAGGTGTGTGCAAAAAAGTAAGGGAGGGTTTTTGCATGGGACAGGCTGCAGAGAAATGGAGCCCCAAACCCTCAGACTTCCTTTCTCATTTTTATTTTAGTTATTTTATTGAAGGAATTAATCTGAAGGCAAAACAAAGCATTTTGAAAACACAAAAAGTAATATTGCTCTCAAAACCCTGAAGCGCCCTTGTAAGAGCTCTCTCCTAATCCATTGCTCACCACAGTCCAGGCATTGGGTGGATGAGAGGGGAGGGGTTCTGAAAAGTATCTGCACAGGGTACAGAGTGAAGCTGGGGTGTCACCTTTCAGCTAAAGGGGCTAGAGAATTGGGCACACAAACGGCAGCAACTCACACAGAGGAGAACTGCTTCAGGCCACCCATTGGGCTTGGGTGGCTGGAAGGGGATTCCAGCGACACCGCGCTAGAAGACATTAGTGTGTTCATAGACGCATGCGAAAATTCTGTAGACGGAGGCCAGGGTGTTTGGATTCCACCACGTGAATCATATTTTTGTTGCTCAATGATTCATGACGACGCATACGTGCCTTGCTTTTGTATGAGACACACTTATATAGACGACTACAGAGAGTTGGAACTCCATCTTGGCTCAGGAGCTTGGTTCTTCCGAAGCTGGGGCCTGTGACTCTGGCCTCAGTCCATTCACTCTAAACCTTGTTCACTGGCCATTTACAGCCCAAGGCAATAGAACACATAGCAAATGGCTGCTTTCTGGGTTTCCAAACTCTCATTAATCCTTCCTAAACCCCTGTGCCTCTTCCTAGCTTTCCAGGCGACCTTATTCCCCAGAGCCTGGAACATTTCAACTGCCTCCATCTTTCTCCCTTATCCCAGCCATTTCTAAGGAGAAGGGTCTGATCAGTAAATTCACCGTGAGATATAAAACACTAATAAAGTTTAATAACTTCCCTCTCCCAGGAGTATTTGCATTTTAACAGGGGAATAGCAGCCAAAGCTGAAGGAATTAAGCTGTAATGGTACAATTTCAGGCACCATCAAGCAGCTGAGGGAGGGATTTGGAAGGGAAGGGAGCACCTCCTTGCATCCCTGGGCAACGCAGCTGGAGTCCACCTCCTCTGAGGTCAGGTCAAAGGTCAAGAGGGAGACAATCAAGCACATCAGTGTCCTGGACTCTTCTGAAAGCTTCAGCCCAGCTCACTCTCCCAGGCTCCTCTTTCCAGAAAGATTATCTCCTTCTTCCACCTCTGTATTCTCTCGTTTGCCTCCTGTTTCAGTCTGTGAACAATGACCAGGCCCTACAATGGAACTGGAGACCTTCCATGCTCACTGGAAGTTCCAAATGCCCAGCAAGAGCTGAGGGGGCAGGAACCCAACCCTGAAGTCAAGCTGCCGAGTCTCCCTGAAGGCTCCTCTCTCATCAGTTTCCTTCTCTGTAAAATAAAGCTACGAACGTTACCTACCTTTAAAGACTAAGTGAGATGCTATGCACTATTGGAAATAAAATTATTAAAAATTCTGAGGTGCTATAAGAAAATCAAGCATGCGTCCAGAAGTGGGTGAGCAAGACAGACTTTACTTCTGCAGAAGGCTGAGCTCACAGAGGGGATCGGATGAGCAAGCACACTTGGGCGGGCATTCTGCCTACTTGTATCTCCAACCTGACGCCATCCTACCCTCCATTCTGATTGGAGGAGCTCTGGGATACAATCTGCAGGATTGGCTAATATAAAATTGGGGTGGATGCAGAAAAGAGCTACAGGTGTCATGGAATATCTGATAAGAAGTTTAAAAACAGCTTATCTCTCACCACATGGGTCCGAACTAAGATGGCTTCCTTTTATATGCAAACCTTAGGTTAAGATTAAATCTTGAAAAGGGACCATCAGACTTCCTATTTCTCACATGCACCAAGTTATACAATAATTGCATGGCAAATATTTGTTATTATGAAATTATTAGCAACAATATATTCCAAGAACCTATGGCCCAGTAGCAGAAAAAGACATTCAAGCAAATAACTCAGGCATCCTGGAATTTTCCAGGCTAACCATAGAACAAAATCATGCATCTGGAGTGGTTAATTCTGATGAGAGGCAGGAGACAGGAATGTCTAAAGAGCAGCAATCTGATGTCACAGGAGCAAAGGCAGGAAGCAGGATGAGGGTAGATTTCACAGGACCTCGGATCGCCAGGAGAATTCAGGTTCTTCTGAAACAGGGACCCCATATGGGTTTTGAGAAAACAATGCTGGCAGTGCAGCAGACAGGAGACCAGAGCAGTGAGCAGCAAAGAGAGCACTGGGTGGCTGTTTTCAAACCTTGCAGGTCACTCTTGAGGACTTCAGTGCATGCAGGGACAGGATCCAGGGTGTGCGTGGGAGGCAGTACTCCTCCAATGAGTTTGCAGCTCTCTCTTTCATTGTTTAAATTATCTGAGCAATTGTCCCCCAAGTGCATTCACATTTGAAGACCTCAGGGCAGCGGAATTGAGGTGCACAAGGAAGTCATCTTCATTTAAAATAGCTTAAGGGCTTAGTTGAGTTCTCTCTGGCAGCTCATCTTCCTCTCATCCATCCCTGTTTGTATTGGGTTTTTCCTTCTCACTCTTGATGTTTCCTGTCATTTCCAAGAGTCTCCCTGCATGACTTTAGGGCCAAAGTGCCTATTTTTTTCAAATTCAAGTGGCACCTAAGAGAGGCTTTTTGTGTGTGTGCGCGCTGGGGACTGAACCCAGGGGCGATAAACCACATTAACCACTGACTCACATCCTCAGTCCTTTTTAATTTTTCATTTTGAGACAGGGTCTTGCTACGTTGCTTGGGGCCTTGCTAAGTTGCTGAGGCTGGCTTTGAACTTTCAATCCTCCTGCTTCAGCCTCTGGAGTCCCTAGGATTAAAGGCGTGTGACACTATGGCCAGATCTTTGTGCATGTTCCTTTGTCATTCTCAGCACCCCATTGTATGTCAACATATATTCCTCTAGACCTGGAGGCAACTTCTGGAAAAATACCTGCACATCAGCCTCTGCCATGATTTTCTGAGTTCATGAGACACTGCAGGTGCTTGGGAGCCAGGGACCAGGCATGGGACAGCTCATGTGGTTATATAACGCAGAGGGCACTGATAGGATTTGGTCGAGCAGTGACCCCACTCCTCCTCTCCATCCTGTCCTCAGGAATGGAGCCAACGGTAGCGAGATGTAGGTGAAGGAAGAGATAAGGAGGTCTCAGTGCCCATGTAGATGGCTCCCTCAAACAGCCTCATAGTGTCATGGAAGTAAGGGAAGATGACAGAGATCCAGTGGGTTCCTTATGAAATACCACTAGGATGAGTACCGCTGGAGGCAAATGCTGGATCTCAGGCATATTTGTATCCCCACACCCTAGCCCTTCAATGCCTGGCACAAAATAGGAATTCAACAATAAAAAGAGATCTTTTGAAAAGGAGTGGGGATGTGATGGGGATGGGATGGGGAGATGTCAATAACTTACACCCCTAAGTCCTTGCAGGTGGGTCTGGAAGAACTTTCACACCCTTGCCCAATGTCCAAGCCAATTCTGACCACAGGGAGCTACATATTAGCCACCTGGCCTGCCAGGGAATGGAATCTAGACTTATTCTTATTGCCATGGGCCAGGGTTCTTTGGGGTGAATCCTGGCACCCTCTCGTTCACACCCCTGAGTTTCTGCCTTTGCTTTCGGGGCTTACCTGGACTCTGGACTGGCCTCTGCTCTTGTTTGATATCTGATCATTTGGGTTCCTGGTGGGCTTGATCGCCTGCTCGAAGTCAGCCTTCTCAATGAAACTGTGAATCACTTTCCTTAATAAAAAAAATGGACTTGACCCTTTCTACCATCATCCGCCTACCAAAGCAAGCCATTATCTGCATCTGGCAGAGCAGAAGCTACCATCTCTAATGACCTGCTGCCTCCTTCAGTCTCCACTTGAGTCCCTACGTGTACCATTTACAGGTCAACTCAAGGTCACCAGGAGTCATGGATTCAACCATGTGTAATCTCACCTGCAGCCTAGGCCAGCTCACCTTCTCACCTGCCTGCTTGTTGACATGCCCATGGGACTGAGTCCAATAGTGAGGCTCAGAGGAGACAGGGAGGTCCTGGGGACTGAGCTGCCCTCCCTCTCCAGCTGGAAGGAGCAGCAGTAGAGTTTTATTGCTTGTGCTTCACTGCACTCGAGCCAGAGGCCAGAAGGTTATTGTTCGGATTTTTTTCAGGTCAATGCTAATTAACTTTGTTAATGCTTTTTTGGGATAAATAAAGTAGTAGTGCTATGTCCTGCTCATATTTGGTCATCACCATCAGGTGGCATTGGACTTGGCAGATCTATTTAGAATCTGAACTGAGAGACCATGACCTTTCTGGATGGTCCAGAAAAATCGAGTCAAACCCACAGGACTAAGAGAGGGCTATCTCCTGAGGAAAGGAAGGACAGAGAAGAGAAAGCAGCACAAGAGATAAAGAGAAAAAGAAGAAGAAAAACACAGGTGAAATGGAAGGAAAAGCAGAGCCATATATTCAAAGAGTCCTGGACAAGAAGCCTGGGTTCGGATCCCACCTCCATCCCCTCTGTGCTATTTCTGCTTTTGGCCAGTCACTGAGTTTTAGTTTCTTTCTCTATAAAATACTTGCTTAGAATTGTTGTTAGAAGGGTAAATATTCATGAAAGAGCCAAAATACAGGATAACATATATAACTGTGTGAAGAAAGTTCCTAACATATGTTAGCTAATTTTAATAGGATCAGTATGTCTAAGGTGTAGGTTTCTAGGTTCATTCATTCTTTCTTAAATAAGTTTAGTATCTATCTACTGGATTCCAGGCATAGCAGTTACTGCAATTCAGGAGAGGTAAGAAAGACTTAGATAGCAAGAGACTACTGTCCTCTGCAGGGTGTTAAGTACTGTCCCAGAATAATCTTATGACAACACTTAATACCTTAAACTGTTATTGGACTTTTAAAAATTTTTACTGGCCCAAGTAGACTTTTAATGCCATCAAGCAGGGAACATGCCAGGTCCATTTCCATAGTGTTATCCACAGAAGCCCAGAAATAATCCTGCCAGCTCTAGAGAAGTAGGGAGGTGTGGAGGCCAACAAAAAACCGAGGCTCATCGTATCCTCTCAGATCACAACGGAGCTCAAAGTTTGTACGTTAAGGTTTGGGATTCCAACATGATGATTTGAGCTGCGTGGGTTTGAAAGCCTTAGAATCATTCTGAGAGTTAATCCCTCACTTCAGGAATAAATGCATGGGTAAATCAAATATCCTCCTCAGCCTTGAGAGAAGGGAAGGAGAGCAGCTTCGGAGGCAGCTGGGTGGGGACAAGAGCGGCCCCTAGTTGAGGACAAAGTATATTTCACTGAAGCAGAACATCAAAATGGGCACCTGTGGCAGATGAAATCCTAGGACTATGGAGAGTTCTAGGTCAGGGTACATTTTCCTTTAGGATGAGAAAGCTCAGGGGTTACATTCATTTCAATTGGCACATTCTCAATAACACACACAATGACTTTACTTTCTCGGACTCAAGTCCCCACCTGGCAAATACAGCTACTAGATTCCTTAAATACAACTTGATGCAAATAATCCCCAACCCCGAATCCCCATAGAGCATGGGACAGTAGGAGAGTGTGAGATCAATACCCTCTGCCACTCAGGCAGATCCCGGAGGACACACCCTTGGGGCTCTGCCATACTATTTTGCCCAATGCTTTTTTTTCTCCTTTGACAAACACATAAATAACAAAATAGTAATAAAACTCTGTTACAGTTCGCCTGCTAACGTGGATGACTCATCTTGGTAATTCCTCTTCCCTTGCCCAAGCGGTTCTATTGATGCGCCGGTTTGAAGCCCTGCTCTGCTACTTCCACCCTACCTAACCTCAGAAACGGAGCCCACCCGCCTCGTTCCCCAGCCAGGACAGGAGAGTAGGAACTGAACTCGCAGGACCCCGTGAGAACTCAATGAAGCTCTCCTGCAGCTCAGCATGTGAATGTCCCAACGCTTTGCCAGCACCTCTGAACACTAGCATTGTTGACCTGGGGTCCTCTATTCCAGCTCTCTCACAATTTTAAGTGTGACTTATCAGTCATTCTAAAGAGTTTAAAGATTTGCTATCTTGAATTCTAACAAAAAAAGTTAAGGACACCCTAGGGTGTCTAAGAACCTAACGGAAGAAAATTAAGACTTTAAAGTCTTCTAGATAATAAACCCCCGATACATCTGCCCGGGAATTTTGCTTTTAAGACAATTCTTTCACATAGTAGGTCCTCAAGACAGGGAAAGCCAGAGCTGCTGAGGCTGCCAAGCTTACAGCTCACTGCACCCTGCACCCCGCCCCCAAAGTCTGCAGAAGCCATCATGGTGTCTGGTCTGACTCCTAGGCCCTGCTTGGGTGCCACCAGTGACCTGAAGCATGTGGAACTTCACCTTGTCCCTCTCCAGGCAGGGGCAGCCCCAGGTTAGCAGGTGTGTTCACAAAAGGATCCTCAGAGGCACACCACCTACAGCCCACTGGTTTGAGACACCCACGGGCTTACCAGGCAACTCCCAGCGTGTAGCAGACCAAATTCGTCTTCAAATTCCACATCTCCCACCCACCACCCTGCCACGCGTGCCCTGTCTATTTCCATGCCTTTGATATTCTTGGAAGTGGAGTTTCTGTTTGAGAATGTGTTTAAGCTCTTGATAACAAGTGTCTCAAGTGCTCTTTGTCCCGTGATACAGGAGAGCATCTGTCCTGTCCCACACTTACTCCAGGGCCACTGGTGAGAGGCCAGAGGATGGAGGGAGCGGGGAGAAACCTAGGTGTGGCTTCCTGCAACAGGAGAGGATTAACACACAAAGGAACGTATTCTTTGGATATTGAACATCAAGATAACGAGGGAATTTTTCCCCCTAGATCGATGCTATTATAAATGGTTGTCCTTTGTAAGACCCAGGTCATTCTCCAGAATTGGACAGTTGGCAAATATGTCCCTGGGCTGACGGTGACCAAATGCATTCTCATGTTTCTCTGTCCCTGACCAAAAAGTGGTCACATTGGGGAAGTTAAGGTAGTGTGGCTGCTTTCAAATTTCTTTGGCTCTTTCAGAACACTCTTAATAAGGGAAAACTGTGATTAAACAGAAAGCAAAGAGATCTTTTTGCTGAAGATTTAATTTCCCAATTAGTTGAGCATTTAGTTTATTGTTTAATATATGCGGGTAAAGTGTGTGAGGTTTGCTGGGCACCGTCTATTCATATTGCAAATACCAACTCATTTAAACCTCATGGAAGATCCGTGCATAGGTCTTATTTTAAAAGCAGGTACATTAACTTTACCTCCCTGTTCAGTTCCCTGGCCCAAGGTCACACATCAGACGCTGTGGCGCTGAAAGTTGAAATGACCATTCCAGCTCTGTAGTCCACGTGCTTAGCCATTCCACTTGACTTCACCTAACACGCTTTGTTTTAGTATAAAATCTTGTTATTGAAAATCTGTAAAAAATTTTTATATGAACTTCAGCTAATGAAGTGTACTGAAAAGAATAGAATTTCCCTGGAGGTGGTTTGAAAATCCCCCAGGATCCTGAGGTTATTTTGATGAATTCTGGGTTTCAATGTACAGTTTCATGAATTGGCCCCTAAGAGGTTCAGGAACCTGGGGAAAGGTGTCCTGAGCAGAGATCCCAGCCCACCCTCCTGAAGTTGTTTTTTGTTGTTTTCCATTTCCTACTAAATTGCTACTGTTGCTTTCAGAGAAACAAGATTTGAAGACAAGCAGTTCGCCTCAACCCTTGTTCAGAACTTGCTTATCTTTTGTAAAAATCCTCATTTTTCTCTTCTGAAAAACAGGGTGTTGCTTACTGTGTTTGGGATAGCCAAGGAAATCATAACTTGTAACCACCTAAATCAGAGGGTTGGCAAATGTTTTCTGTGAAGGGCCAGACAGTGAATATTCTGGATGGCAGAGGTAAAGTTGAAGACATTGAGCAGATGCTTATGTAACAGGAGAGGAAACAAATTTATTGTTAACAAAATTCAAAATTGAATCTAATTAAAATGATAATAATACTTGAGTACAGTAAGAAAATGGAAAATTTTTTGGAGAGAGGGATTGTGTGCCCCTTCGTTGGGGTTCCAACTTTGTTTGCCGTGTTATCATTGCAAAGATTCATCTATAGAACCTTTCTTGGTTTGCAGGCTGAACCAATTAGGTCAAAGGTCAGAGTTGCTCCCCAGACTCTGGCTTGCTGCCCTCTGCTGCAAATCATTTCCTGACACACAGTAGGTGTTTCCCTTTCCCTGAAGTTAGCCAGTTCAGTTTGCTGGATGCTTCGTAACCAAATGGCTTCCTCTTGAGTGAAGCATTCTAAGACTTCCTTCTCAGTCAGGCCCCACACATGGTTCCCATTCTCCATGACAGAGAAGCAGCAGTACCTACATCTTGGTTCCTCTCTTCCGAAAAATGGAGCCAGAAGTCTTCTTTGTGTTTTTATAATCCCATCATACTGAAGGTGAGATATGAGAAGGGTGTTCAGAAAGGAGAAGAGGACCGGTTGTTTTAAAATAAATATCTGTTGAGAAAGTATTTTCAAAGTGCATATCAGAAACCTGTATCTAGTATTTTAAAGAACTCTTAACTTTCAAAACCAAGACAACAAATAACCCAGCTCAAAAAGTGGGCAAAGAATTCAAACAGACCCTTCACCAAATAAGACATATGGAAGACAAAGAAGCTCTTGGTAAGATAGTCATTATCGTACCTCGTTAGGAAAATGTAGATCCGGCCTCGGTGAATGACTCCACACCTACCTGTCAGAATAGCTAAACTTAAATAAAAACAAACGCAGGAATCTAACAATACCAAATGTTGTTGAGGTGGTGGAGAATCCAAGCTCTCATAATGTGCGGAGGGACTGAATGGTGCTACAGTCACTGAAGAAAGGACTTTGACAATTGCTCACGAAGTTACACATGTACTAGCCGTAACATCCAGCAGATACACTAGCTCCTTACCCACGAGGAATAAAACCTCCGTTCACACACAAAAATGTATATGTTACAGCAGTTCTACTCATACAGACCTCAAACTAGAAACCAGCCAACGTCAGTCAGACAGTGCATGGGAAAACTGATACAGACACGTAACCAAGTTACACTGTGCACTGGAGAGGAGCAGATTACTGGCACATGCAATGACATGGATGAAATGCGAACGTGCTCTGTTCGGGGGTCGCAGTCAGACTCGAAGGGCTGAACACCATGGGAGTTCATTCACAGGCCTTTCTGGAAAAGGCAAAAATTAAAAGGCAGAAAACAGATCGGTGGCTTCAAGGAGCTGGCTTGGAGGAGGGGTGCTGGGTATGTGACTACGGGCCTTTGTGCAAACTCATAGAAGGGTGAGTTTTATTGGATGCGAGTTTATTCTTAATCAACTTGACTTTAAAGAAACACGTATCAAGTAGTGGAGGTATCTGTGGGCCTGCACCTCAGGTATTAGTGTAGAACCAGCTTTGATGGGGTCAGGGTGACTGGGAGAATTTAAGCCACCATCTTTCTGCTCCTCTCTTCCCTTCTCTCCTCTCCTTTGTTGTCTTCTCACTGGTCCTCAGCCCCAGCTCTGCAGAACAACTCCAGCTTTCCTGTACCCAGAGTCACCTGTCACCTCTAGGTTGTGGGTCACATAGGAGAGAGGTCTTCCTGTATCTGCCCACACCTCAAACAGACATCCTTTGTGTTTAGGAGGAGGGGACCCAGATGCCCCAAGCCAGTGGAACTAGGAAGCTCTTCCTTACTAGTGTGGGAAGCATAAATAGATGGAAGTCAGTACATAAAGCTTCACGCAGCATGAAGTCAAGGCCAAGTTCAATCGGGAGGACCTGGCTTATGTTTGGGCTACCTTTGATAGACATATTTGAATTATCTGAACATAGGTCAATAAACTGAACTACAGTCTCCACCTGACCTACTGGCTGAGAACCAAGCCGCCAGGGTTTCCTTTCAGCAACTAGCGACCCTTGGAACAGAGGCCAGATAGGGCTGGGATGACCTTGAACTGTCCTGACAGCCCTGAGGATTCCACCTGTCTCAAGAAGGCTGTATTCTCAGACTCAAGAGTCCAGCTTTTAGGGGTTTTCCTGGTGATAACCAGGTGCTTCCGATTCAGGAAGTGTCCTATTCACCTGGTGAGGTGAAGCAGGAGCTCCCTTAAGTGATGGAGGAGGCTTCCTGTAATGGCAAGGCTGGGGCAGAGGCCAGGCCACAGGACACATGCAGCCTGCCCAGGTTCACATCCCACCTCAGCCTCCTACCCCCCAAGCCATCAGAGGCCCACTCAAGATCCTCTCCAACCCTCAGTTTCCCCATCTCTAAAATTAGAATGCTAGAGCACACCTACCTCAAATAGTTCTTGTGAAAATTAAATAGAACACACACACACACACACACACACACACACACACAATGTCTTAGAATGTTTTCTGGCACATAGTAGATATTCAGTAAAGGAGCTTCTATTGCTATTTGCTCATATTCTGCTTCCAGATGACTTGGGACTGAGGCCTTGGAAGCAGTGTGATAATGAAGGCCACCAGAGAGGAGGTGGCTTCTGGAAAGCGCATCCCATCTGACACAGCACCCAAGGCTGCACTCGGTTCCCCTATGCCTGATGTGCATCTCCTGGAAGAGCAGGGAAGGGCAGCTTCTGAGAGGACTCCAGGCAGACAGGCAGCACCCTTGCTTCCCTGTGGCCCCTGGTGCCAGTACCAGCAGCTACTGCGTGTTTCCAGAGCTCTGGTTCCCAGTACACATGTGGCCTTCTGAGAAGCTGATCATCCCAGTCACAGTGAGGAAATGCTACAGGGCCCATCCCGAGCTCCTACCCTCTGTTGCAGCTATTGCAAGTCCTGATGAGAAAGCAGAGAGAAGGCAGGGAGAAGGCCACTCGTGGTCTCCCAGCCTCTCCCTGAGGACTGGGGGAACTGGGAAATGGATGATGTTTCCAGGCCAGGCACAACTCCCCCACCCAGCTGATCGGGCCTCACTTGTGTCCGCTCTGGGACACTCTCACCATGCTTATATTCCCCGGTGTTGCTCTTCCCCATTTGGGTCCTACACTCTGCTTCCTGCCTCACTCCGCTCCTTTCTGCCCAGGACCGCTGGGACTCCAGCACTGTAGCTCTGAAATGACCCAGGTTATACTTTCATTAAAAATTCCTGGGACTGGAGCAGTGGCTCAGCGGTTTCGGCGCTTGCCTTGCATGTGCGAGTATGCGAGTTCAAACCCCAACACCAGGGACACAGCAAAGTCACAGCTCAATGAAGGCCACATAAAAAGCTAAATAAAAAATTATTTCTCTCTCTCTCTCTCTCTCTCTCTCTCTCTCCCTCTCTCTTTAAAAAAAAATTCTTGCCCTGCTACACCCAAAGAATTCTTGGCTCCGTCACCTCCTCAGCCCACCCTCCTGTGTAGCATGTACCAAGTCTTCAGGAGCTGTGTTGGGGATGCCATTGTGATCCATGCTGACTTTGACCTTGACTGTCCTGCATCAGTCTTCTCCAAAGCAGGGAATGTGCAGGACCTACAGGAAACTCGCTTTTTTGACCCGCTCCCTGCCGGCAGCTACTGCTCCATCTTTCTCCATACCCTATGCCCAGCTTTTGCAGAGTGGTCTCTCTAAATTGCTCATTTTCCACTCACACGTCAGTCCACCCATGTGATTTTCCAAGACCACCCTCACTGCGTCTCCTGGAATCCAGGTCGTGGGTGATCTCCATTGTCAAATCCACGGGACCTTTTTCACTAGATGTTAGGTTTCTGTAAACTTCAGCACTGTCACTGACTCCTCCTCCACAAAGCGCTCTTCTGTGGCCTCTCTGGGTACCACACCCTCCTAGATTTTTCATTTTCATTTGGCTGCTCAATCTTATCCTTCTTTGCTGCCACGACTTGGCAAGTTCCATTCTGGACACTATGTTTATTTCCATCTCTCTCCCTTTATGATCCCATCCTTTCTTCTGACTTTAAATGCTCTTTGGATGCTGGCAACTTCCAAATTCATACCTCTAAAGCAAACCACACTTGCTTCACTCATATATTTGATTGTCTGCTTGACCTCCCAGGTGGAGATAGGTTCACTAAATTTTACAGGTCTGAAACGGAACACTTGAAGTCCTCCCCACCTCATCCTTCTCCATTCCACTTCATGTCAGTGACTGTGACCACTTCCAACAAAGTTGATCAGGACAGAAACAGGAAGTCCTCTCAGTTTCACTGTGTCCTCATTCCTTAGACCCAGTCCGTTTCCACGTTGTTCTCACCACGCTGCTAAGACTATTGCAATAAATATCTTTTGCTATGGTTTGAATGTGAGGTGTCCCCCAAAGTTCCACACATGACAATGTGAAGGCTGAGGTGAAATGACTGGGTTACTAGAGTCTTAACCCAATCAGTGAGTTAATCCTCTGGTAGGGATCAGCTGGCAACTGTGGGCTGGTAGGATGTGCCGGAGAAGGTGGGCCATTGGGGGCATCCCTTGGGGTATACATTTTGTAGCTGGCGTGGAGTTTCTCTCTCTGGTCCCTGGAGTTGTGTCTTCAACCATGATGTTCAACCTCACCTCGAGCCCCAAGGAAAGGAGCCAGCCTTCTACAGACTAAGACCTCTGAAACCATGAACCCCTAAATAAACCCCTAAATAAACCTTTCCTCCAAAAGTTGTTCTTGTAGAGCCTTTTAGCCATAGCCATGAAAAAGTTGACCAAGCCATCCTTCCAACTGGTCTGCCAATATTCCCTACCGACATTAGCAAAAGTGAGGGGAGCCAATGAGCAGCACCCCTCACATATGGAAACACCAATCACATTTCCCGTCACATCACTGACGGGCCTTTCTCGATCGCTTCAGTACACGAGTACCAGGACTCATCTTCCTGTGGGCACCCGCTGTATTCCCTGCATAGCAATACTCCTTTCAAATCTCACTGATGTTTATTTCCATATTTTTAGTCTATGAGAACAGCTACTTTGTTTAAACTGCTGGGCCTAACATATGATATAGGATTTAGTACATGTTTAAAGTAGCATTGGACAGGAATGAATGCACAAATGCTTCTCCACAGTGGCCTTTCACGTATTGCCACGCTCCTGTGACTGGCCAACTTGTGGGCCTGGTGGACCAATGATGAGCACCAAGTGCCTCTTACAGTTCCTCCAGGGAGCCTGTGTCCTTTATGCAATTTGTTTTATAAGATCAGAGTTCTCAAGCGGTTACGCACATAGCACTCTGCTGAACAGTGCTGGGTTGACTTTCTCTATTACCAATACGAAGAAAAGGAAGGAAAGAGGGACAATCAACCTGAAAACATGCATTGTTTATGAAATGACAATAAACCTCGGCTTCCCCCATTGGAATGATTCATTCATCATTGTCTCCAAAGGGCAGCATAAAAATTGGTCCTGAGTCATTACCGATTTCATACAAGATGCGTGGGGCCTCAGAAAAGGGAAGATTTAATGGAAGACAGGAACACCACAGTCACAACAGGATGGATATCTTGGAGATGGGTAGAACGGAATTGGAAATCCAGAGTCCCCCTGGGCAAATGGCTGGGGAAGAAGAGGCTAAAATGGGCAGAAGAGGAGCGGAGGTGTCTCAGCCCTGCAGGGAGCTGTCAAGAGGCAGCTTGCTTGTCCTTCCTCTCGGGTTCTGCTCTCTCCCTGCCACTCGCCAGCCTGGTACTTCCATCTGCTCCACTGGATAACAATCTCCTAACAGACAGGGGTGTTTCTTCCTCATTGCACCCCGACCTTTAGGGGGGATGTTCCACAGCAGCTCTTCATGAAGTGTGTCTTGTCTTTGAGAAGAAAGCATCGCTGTGTACTATGCCAGCAGCAGGCCTGGGCAGTGACATCAGACATACAGGGCAATAAATAGGCAATATCATCAGGCATCTAGCGATGCCTACATGTGTCCTACGGAACTTCCATGTGCCTGGTCCCCAGCAGATGAAGAGCACCCAAGAACTGAGTGAAGCACCCCTGACCTTCTTGATCTAACCAAGGACTTAGAAGTAGGGATACACTAGGTGCAGTCTTCTATCTTGCTATCTGTAGGGACTGATTCCAGGATGCTCCCTGGGAATACTGACACCAATAGGTATTCAAGACCTTTATATAAAATGGCATAGGGTTTGCAAGTCATATCTAGGTGACTCAAGTCATATCTAGGTAACTTAAAATGTGTGACCCTGGGTGAGTGTCCTGTAAACAGTTGTTACACCAGCATTTATTTAGGGAATAATGACAGGCAGAAAGTGTGTACATCTTCAGACACGATTGAAAGTCTCACAGCGTGGAACCTGACTGAGACAGGGGTGAGCCGTGGTACAAGGAACCAGTGCTGGAGACTGAGGATCTGCAGGACGTGGGGAGGCCTCAGCAGGGTCCGCCTCCACATCACTGCCTATGGATTCAGCAGTGGGAACTGCTGGGAATTTTGGAAATCTTTGTTTCTGAATATTTTGGGTCCATGTTTGGTTGAATTCGTGACAAGGAACCTGCAGACATGGTGGGCTGACCGCATAACCCTGGGAGTGGTGGGGCATCCGGGAAGGAAACACAGGGGTGAGCTGGATGCAGGTCCACAAAGGAAATGTCACACAAAAGGTTCAGACAAGGTACAAGGAAAAAAGCATTTTAGAGAGAGACAGAGAAAGAGCCTACTCAAAGATGAAAGGTACAACTGAGCTTCCCCACACAAGGCAGCAGGGTCCTTCCTGGGGGCCAGAATGGCATCTGGAGTTTGGGGCCCCAGGGGTTACAGCAGACTTCGCTGGCTGGGGGCAGATTATCGAAGGTGTGAAGAGTGGGGCCAGGGAGGTGGCTTGCGGGGAAAGCCTGGTAAGAGAGGAAGCCCAAGAGCAAGACCCTGCCAGACCTGCGTGAGATCTGGCTGCCCTTTTATTCATTTATTTTATTGAGAAATTTATTTGTTGAACAACCAAACAAGCTTCTAATGAAATAATATATGTATAATTTCTGAAAATTAGATTTACCCCCAAGAGCCCCCCAATTACCCACCCTTATCCCCCCCTTCCTAATACATCTCCAGGAATGCCTTAGGTTGTGTGACATTATACCTTATTCAGATTTAAATCATGAGAATTTACTAAAAAAAAAAGTGGAGTTTGGACTAAGGGCTCTTCCATGTCCTTCTCAGCTCTGATTTCCACAGGTGTGCAACATAGAGTTTAGGAATCTTCCAGAAGCATGCCTTGGACCAGCTCACTTATGCGCAAGCTGAATAGGAGAGAGGGTGACCCTGGATCTGCCTCCACTCACAGCCCCACCTGCAGGGGAGCTGCACAGCAGAGAGAGTGCAGGTGAGGGGTCAGGAGACTTGGAGGCTTGACCTGGGGCCAGTCACTGCACTTCTGCAGATGCTCCCATCCCGCAGCGTGCTACAGACGCTCTCTAGAAAGCCAGTCCACAGAGACCCGGCGCTCAGGAAGGATGCGCTCTGGATGCAGAGCCCTGTCAGGTGCTGCTATTGCACGAAGGGACAGTGACCAAACAGCACTGGCCTCAAGGCCCACTTCTGGGTCCAGCTCGGAGTGCTCACAGCCGCCTCAGGGGTCCCTCTCATCAGTGGTCTGCTATGTTTTTTTCCACTCTGCTAACCCGGCTGTTACTAGTGACATTGCAGCCTCCCTATGCAGGGCCTCCTGGTGGAGCTGCAGACAGTGATTAATAAATGCCCAGGCCCAAGACACCAGTCCTTCTGAGGAGGAGGGTGGTGCCTCCACCTCCGCATGAATATGCATGGCCTGCTGGGACTAACTGGTAGCCAGAGAGAGGGAGAGGACAGGAGGGCTGGCCCCAGCAGAGGGCAGCAGGCAGGCTGGTCACCAGGGAGACGCAACAACCCTTGCTCTGCTGTCACCAGGTGGAGCAGAGCAGCAGCTTTCATCAGCAGGGCCATCAGCCCCACTGTCACTGCAGAAGACAGGCTGGCAAATGTGAACATAAATACATCCCCCTCTTGCCTCACCTCGGTGCCCTGAGGTGCCATTAGAGACTTCAAATTACCATTCCAGTAAAAGGGAGAGGACAGAGGAGGAAGAGGCTGCGCTTGTTAACTTGTGGCGTTGTTGACTCTGGAGGGAGTCTGTCCTGGGGAGGGAAGGGGCAAGCTGGGGCTTCAGAGGTGCAGGAGCGACACCTTCAGATTTGCAGGAATACATTCTTTTTAGAACCCGTGCCTCGCCTGTAAGCAAGGTGACAGTCATTGCAGAGCACTGTGTGGTTGGTTCCAGGGAACCAGGAGGGCGTTAAGCCCTGACCCTACCTCCACCCCACCTTTCACGCAATGAGAGGTTTCCATTCCTAAGTCTGCATGAATCTCACTGGCCCAGGATAAATGTGTATTTCTGTCAAATGAATGAATCATAGATGTTTAGTAAATATTTGGTGATTGGGATTGGCCAGATTAAACTACATGTTTTAATCTCTTGCAAAAGAGCAGAGGAGGCAGAGATGGAAGCAATGGCCTGACTTGTTACAGCCAGTGATCACACCTGAATATGTCCTGCGCTGACTCAGGTGAGGGTGTGGGTGCAGGAGAAGGAGATACAGGTCTCTGACTGTGGAACACTCAGAGACATCCAAAGCTGCACCCAGTGCCAGCCTGCCTCATTCATTGCTTGACACAGGTGTGGACTTAGCCCGTTTTCTTGTTCTGTACATAGATGGGGACAGAAAGCGAGCCAGGCAGAGCTTTGTCCCTGGGGCATTCACCCTCACATGGAGAAGTCAGAAGATAAACAAGGAAATCAACAGCTATCGCAAGTCTTGAAGACCCAAGACCTGTACTTGGATCAGCCTGTAGACCGAGTGCTCTCCCACATCCAAAAATGCTCACACCCATGCAAGAACTAGTGTCCAGCTTTCTGGGTTCATGGCTAAATTGAACTTCTGAATTATCACCTTCCTGAACTACCTGTCAACAAGAGAACAGGGTGAATCTGCCTGCCCGGTGGAGGCAAGTTCAAAAGCTGGTATTGGCCACACAGCAAAGCCATCACCCAGATATCAACTGTGGCCCCAGGTGGACTGCTCTCTCCCTGTCCATAAAGTGCTCTGTACCTTCGGCAGGCCAACTGTGCAGATGGACAACCTGAGGTCTGGGGCTTGTGCATAAGGGCCCCACTTAATTTAATGTTCTGTAGCCACAGTCTTGAAATCCCCAGTTCCTTTGAACAAGGGGCCCTGTGCTGTGCTTTTGTGCCATGTCCTGAGCAATTGCCCTGGTCCTGCCTTTCGAGGGCTGCATAGAACCTGACTTCAGGTCACCTGTTAACTCCCAGGGCCCTACTACCCTTCTCTAGGATGTAAGCTGTGTTTGCTCTAAGGCTTCTTCCAGGCCTGATGCCACAGGAAGGAAGGAATGTCAGTCCAGGCTGAATCTCTGAGACTTAGAGGGCAAGTTCTAGGGAAGAGGTAGCCCAAGACAAGGGCAAGCACAATTATTATCTGAAATAATAGGGGAATATGCGGGAGATTGAGTGGACAAGAATCCCAGCCCTTTTCGTTGGGTAATACAGTGAAAACATAAACACACCCCCAACAACATCTCTCTTCCCTTCACAAACTTTTACCCCTGAGCTGAAGGCCAGCACTAGGAAATAAAGCAGGTCAAGATGGAAAGAGTAAAGGCGAAGATGAGTCATTAAATTATTCACACCCTTCCATCTGATTGGACTCTTCCCAACATTGGGGCCCTATCCAGAGGAAGATTCAGGGTTCTAAGAACTCTAACCTGTTGCATATCAGTCAGTATATGCCTGGTTGTGCTGTATAACAAGTGACCCCATATCTCAGTGGCTCAACATAACCAAGATTAATTCTTGCTCACCCTCTGTGTCCAGTGAGGGTTAGCTGTGCGGCGCTGCTCATTTTGGTCCCTTGGGGAACCAGGTTGATAGAGACTTCAAGACATAGGCATATGTAATCACTGAACAGGGGAAGAGGTACCCTAGATCTTAGAACTTCTACCCAGAAGTGACATGTTTCAAATTTTATTGGTCAGAGTTAGTCATCTGGCCATAACTAACTTTCATTGCAATCCTATCCTATGTCAAGAAGGAGAGAGCTCTAGAATTAATTGGTGCATAAAACCAAAGGCTACCACATGCATCAAGACTCAAGATTCCTCTTCCCCACCATATCTGACATGGTGGAAAAAGCAATTAAAGACAGGATCCCACCATGTGTGAACCGAGCAAAGTCTTCCCTTTCTCTCTGATAGCATCTTCAGAGATTCTGGGAGAACCAAAGAAAATAATGATGCCAAGCCGTGCGTAGCAATGGTAAGGACCAGGCTCTGTTCTGCTACTCTAGGGCTCACAGCAGGGCTACAGCACAGGCCAATTAACACCCTCACGTCACTGGGTAGTATCGCGTTCCCTCCGCGACACATGGTTGGGTTGGGAGAGCTTTATTTTTTGGTCGACCTTCTTCTTCTTCCTCCTCTCTCTTCCCTTCTCCGCCCGAACTCTCTCTCCCTGGAAATCCGCCCACATACATACAGCTCACAGCACACGTGACCAATAGATTCATATGCACCAATGGGCTTCTGACTTTTCCCTAAATGCCACGCAAGCGCACTACAGCCAGCTTCTACTTCCTCAAAGAACTGGGTGGGGCCCTAGCCTCAGGCGCCATCTTGGCATGGCGGATCCCGCTCCCGACAGGGTAGGACACTGAGACATGGTGCATTATGCGACCCACCCCAACTCACTCATGAAGCTCCAGGATGTAACCCTGTGCTGTGCAGAGGAGTTATCCACAGGTCAGAAAGCTTTGTGCCAAGGAGGTTCCAGACTCCATCCTTCCTGAGAGTCAACCACCGCAGAATTCTGCTCCATATCTCTTTTTGGCTTCACATGGGCGTCAGAGGGCTTTAGGAGGACAGGAAAGCTTCGCTGCTAATTCCTGGATCCCCATGCTGAGAAACCAATATCTGGGTGTCCGCCTGTCCTTAAAGGTCCTCTTCAACCCATCCACATTCCCAAAGCTCAAGGCAGGACAGTGTGAGCCCCATAGCCTTCCAAATGCCAAGAAAAGGAAAAGCACGTTTCCATTCCAGCCTTCCCCTCAGCCATTCAGCAGGAGAAAAAGAATCTTTCCTCGCCCTCTTCCAGCTTTCCACCCTGTGGCACTTACAAACTGTGCATGTCACATCTCTGGAGCCACAGTCCATAAAAACATCTGTCATTGCCAGCATCCCTCAGAGCGCCTGGTGGCTGACTCTGCCATTCAGACTTAGCTCCAAAAGGGAAAGGGACCTGAATGGATGCTTGTGGAAAGTTCTTAAATGACAGAGCTTCGAGGGTGGGACAGCGATCCCAGGTGGGAATGGCCCAGCTCTGTGCTGGGCTGGTACTCCAGAGAGCAGACCTGCTCTGTTCTCAGCTTTACGCTGTGCCTGTCCTGGCTGTGAGCGTCTCTAGATTTCACCATGACACCTTCTGCCAGCTCCACTGGCCTACATCCATTACCACTGAGCTCCAGTACCACTTGAGGAAAATGGGATCCATAAAGGAGAGAAGACATGGATGCGGAAAGGCACAAGCCAAGACTTACAGCCTTGGTCCATCTCCCCCACACGTTAACGTTCTCATCCTACGCACAAAAGATTGATACAGTAAGCATTTGCTTTTGAGGGAGGGTTTTGAGGTCCAGCAGCAGTTCCACTTCTTCCTAAATGTAAACTCAAGCAACTAAGTCCTTGAGGCTTCCTTCAGATGAATCATCATCGTCTGTCCATCATCATCTTTTCTTCCAGATACACTGTTTTCCAGATGCTTACAGACTGAGCATCTCTAATCCCAAAATCCAAAATCCAAAAAGTTCCAAACTCCAAAACATTTTCAGTGCTGATGTAATGTCATAAGTGGAAATTCTACATCATCAAACTTTTTTATGCACAAAATTATTTTTTAAATATTGTACAAAATTAGCTCCAGGCTATGTGTATTAGGTGTAAATGAAACATAAATAAATTTCATGTTTAGACTTGGGTCTCCCAAGATATTTCATTATGTATATGCAGATATTCCAACCAAAAAATCTAAAATCCTAAACCCTGGGCCAGAGCACTTCAGAAAAAGTATGCTCAAGGTGTACTGTTGTCTTGCTTTCCCCAACTCAGGGTGAGCAAGCTCATAGGTCATCTCCCTCCTTTCAGGTAGGTGTGGTCCAGGAATGTGAAAGCTCTAAGAGTCATGGCATGCAAGGTTCAAAGGGAAATAGGGGCAACTGAGGCAGAGAAAGGCCCCATCCATGTAAGTCTAGCATCTGCAGTTTAGGATGGGAGATGACCGGCCTTCCTTCCTTCCTTCCTTCCTTCCTTCCTTCCTTCCTTCCCAAGGATGTTGCAGAAACTTCCAGACAGAGATGCTTTGCAAGAACCAAGCAAGCACCAGCCACACGCGGAAGTCACGGGCATTTTGTAGTCCCTGCATTTCCCAGCAGGAAGTCCAAAGCATTGGGAGAACAATTAGAGATCATGGCTCTTGGCGGATCAGACCTTAAGACTAAATCCACAGACCAGGGTCCATACCTGCCTCTGGGACCTCAGGCACTGGAAGGAAATCTGGAGAGGGAGGTAAAGGTCAGGACTCAGTGGCTTCTCCTGCTGGCTTAGGAGGACCTCACTCTGCCCTGACCCAGGTCCCAACACCACCCAGGGATGCAGAGACAGGACCATGTGGGCATCGGCCCCAGGTGCCAGCTTCATTGCTGCCCCTAGAAGAGTCTGCGGTGACAGGAGAGTGGTCATCAGTGACTGACCAGCTGCAGCTGTTGATCTCATTAAGCCTGGCAGCTGTAGTGGGAACCAGTTGGAAGCCTGGTTCAGATGGAGAGGGGGTTTCAGGGCTGCATTTAACCTAATTGGGCCAGCAAACCTGCGCTACGAAAAGACAGGCACACCACCCGGTTTTGTTCTCTCCTCGCTTTGAAGTCTCGCCTCGTTGAGGTTTAAACATGAGATGCAGGCATTTGGTTGCTCATATTTAATGTGTAACACAGGAGATCAAAGAGCAGATAGAGACAGAAAACATCGGGCAATAATTAAGGATTACTCTGAGAGCCGAGCGGGCTCCCTCCCCTCCCAGCAACCAGCCCTGCTGATTTCCAGTCCTTTCTTTCATCTTTTCTGCCTCTTCCACTATCCCATCTTTTTCGCTCATCTCTTCTTCCCTTTCCTCCTGGCCGCCTCTTTCTTTCTCCCTCTCTCATGCACCATGTCTGCCTTCCCCTCCTACAACATCACCATGGCCCACCCAGCTCCCACCTCCATCTTCCCAATCCCTCTCCCACTTCCAGGAAACCTCCCTCCTGTCTTCATTCTCCTGTCTTCCTCCCTCCCTTTTCTTCTAGCATCTTCTCTCTCACTTCATTCCTCCCTGCTTCCTCCCCACTCCTTCTCTACCCTGTTTCTCCTTCTCTCTCCCTGGTTCCACATTTCCTCACCAGCTGTGGTCACCATGACAACGGCTGCCATAACAATTACAGCCCTGCAGCAGAAGCTCATTCCATCAAGGTCTCCAATGCTCACTTGGAATCTCCTCCCTGATTTCTTAGCGCAGGTAGAAAATTTACCTCTCTACATTTTCTCAAGACCACAGGGAATAATCTTTGTAGCCAACCAGAGAGGAAGACAAGCAAAGAAGGAAGCATGGGAGAGAATGAGAGGGAGCCGAAGCTCACACATACTTCCTTCTGGTTAGGATTGAAGAGCTCCAGCCAGCAAGAAGGGGAACCGCGAAGTCTGGGTACATGGGTCCATAAGCTGGGTCCTTCCTCCCGTCCTGGGGGGTAGGGGAGCTCAGCATAAAGGAACTATTTCCTTTAGGTCAGGAGACAAAAAGAGGGCTGCAATGGCCAGCACATGTGAAATAAAACAACTCCAAACTCCTTTAGTTCCTGAAATGCTTGACATTTTGTTATTATACCTGAAGGTCTTTCCTGGCCAGCCAAATACTGAGCATCTTCTTGGTGTACAATATAAAATAGGCAGTGTTTGATGCAAAGAATAAAAATGGCCTCTCTATCAGGTACCAGCTAACCATCCCTGAAATACTCAAGAACAAACTATACAAATAGCAGGTCAAAATAAAAGATGCAAAAAGATATAATTAATTTTCACACAAAACAGGAAATGAATTGAAGGTAAGATCACTTGGAAAGGCCCTGGGGAGCAGAGCTTTAGTTTGAAGCCTGAGGAAGGTCAGATGAGGCAGAGTTTGGGAGGTCAGCCCACGCAGGCTGGAACAATCACTTAGCCATACCATGAAAGGAATTGAATGCCAGGTTAATTAGTTCAGACTTTAGTGAGTAGTTTTCAGGGGGAGCACTGAAGACAGATTGTGGCTACTTACCTACATATTAAGAAGACCTGGACATGTGTGATTCATTTTCTAAAATGTAAATGTCACTGAACATTATAGAGAGGGGTATTCTGTGGCTAAGTGTGGATGTGACCTCCTCAAACCACATAGGTGGGAGGCTGCTGTCATCCCCAAGGCCAGGCCCACCAGTATGGCCGTTTGTCCACTCTGCTTAGTGGTGGCTACTGTTTTGACGTCCTGCTTTGAGCTTAGCATTGGGTTGAGCAGGGCATTTTACCTGAAACTTTGTTTTCCTCTCCTGATGCATCAGAAATAATAATAAGGAGGTGAACTTGAAAACTCAAGCCATGTAAAGGGCCTACCGTACCTTGTTCCCAGAGAATAGAATCAGTGCATGTTACATAAATTCAATCACAAAGCAGATAAAGATGAAACAAGGTCAAGCCAGCTTCTCTGAGAGGCCTGGTGATCTTGCAGAAAGGAAGTATAAGTAGGAGATGGTGCTGGGGCCTGGCTCTGCTCCCTGCCAGCCATGGCACCTTAACATACCAGAGTCCCCTGAGGCCTTTGTCTCCACAGTTGGTTTGTGGACAAAATCCAAATAGGGCTTGCTCGCGCTGGGACTGCTGTGGAGAGTGAGATAACAGAGTGGTTCATAATGCTTTCTGAGGGGCTAGAGCAGTGGCTCAGTGATTGGAGCATTTGCCTGGCATGAGTGAGGACCCAGGTTCAAACCCCAGCACCACATACACAACTAAGTGTTGGAGAAACTACAAAAATATGAAAAATAAATAACATTGATATTCTCTCTCTCTCTCTCTCTCTCTCACACACACACACACACACACACACACACAATGCTTTCTGAGTTGGGAATCCATACATGTCTTCTGGTGGTGGAGGTCATAGTTATGTGACCATTAGGTGATCAGAACCTCATGTTCAGCACCCTGACCTGGACAGCTCCCCTGTGGTGTCCCAGTTGGGCTTCAATTTGCTCATGGGTAAAATGAGAGAGTCAGTCTAAAGTTACTTTTCCTCCCAAATGTAGGGCAGTGGGGATCATTTTCAGTGGGGCCTGAAGATAGCATTATGTTACACTTAATCCTTAGTGAGAAACTTATCTCCTTTTCAATTATCTTTCAATCCTTCAAGTCTCAGCTTGGTTCAGGTTCTCAGTTAACACCTTTCTAATATCTGCTAATTTACCTTTTCAAGGAAGAGAATGCCAGCCTCAGGCTTAGAACCTCGGCAAGCAGCAGCACCCAGCTAGAATTTAATAACATTGTGCAGCTTTCATTGTATTTCTTTTCTGCCTTCCCATTTATAGAAGTGATATTGGCTTTCCATTTACAGTAATGATATAAGCTTTCCTTTCCATACGTGTTTAAGTAAAAAGGTGAGTAGAATTAAAGGGAAGCATGCATCAAAAATAGCACAGAGATTTGCACAGACGTGGCAAGAATTATGGCAGGGCCAGGAGGTGGAGAACAGTCGGTGAGCCCGTGCCTGAGGTTGCTTCCAGAACTAATGCTCCCTCAGCAGCTCTGTTTTCTACAGGGCTTGCCTGCACACTGGGAGACAGTGGGCAATAATGATCCTAGGATGTCCATGTTTAGCTCAAGGGCAACAGTAATAACCCAAGGAGGCCCTTAAAAATTCCCAAGGACATTCATATAGAATCTTCCATTTGACAAATGAGGGAAAAGCAATCCCCTGCATTTACATGATTCATCCAGAATCCCTCTGTCAGTGGTGACATGGGCTCCTACTGGGTTTCTCCAAAGTCCCCAGTTCTTCCCAGGATTCCCTACTCCATCTATACTCCCATCAGGTTAGGCTGTATGTGCAACTACTGGAGATGCCAAAAGACCGTTGAGTCTGAAAAAAATTAATGAAATTTCTACAGTTCAAGGGAGAATTTGACTCCCTAAACCCACCTGTGTGGTGGGCATCACTTGTCCTGCCTCAGCAGGGTGAGAAGAGGGAAAATTCCCATGTGCTCCTGGACCAGGAACTGCAGATGGGGCAGGCAAGAACCTGGTAGTTGACACTGACCCTTGGCATCACCACCATTCCCAGCTTAGAGGACTCTTCCATGACCCAGATACCAATATCCATTTCAACCTTTCCAAATTCTTTACATGAATTACAAGAGGACCATTTATTCACTCAGTGAATATCTGCTATGTGTAGGGTCTAATCCATATGCCATTAACACACAGTTTACAATCTTATAGAAGAAATTTTAAAGTCAAATACATAAATAACTATAACATAAAGCAGAAGGTGATGATGTTGATTATGATGATGAGGATATATTATAAAAATGTACATTTGTAAAGATTTTACCATGTGTCAGGGACCATGGTAAAATAAAATAAATCATTCTTTATATTTTTTCAACCTTCAGAATATTTCTGTGAGATAAATACCAGGAATATGCCAGCTTTTTTGGATGAGGTGATTAAAGCTTCAATTAATAACTTATTCAAGGTCAATCAGTTTATTAATTGCAGACTCACTCTCAAATCCACTGATCCCTGGGCACCCATTCACTGCCCCCTGCAGGTGCATTCTATCCTAACCACATCTTCTGACCTGGCTTTTCCATTACACCATGAGCAGAGACCTGGAACCACTCTGTCTTGGAATCCTAATTCTGCTGCTCCCTGGCTCTGTGATAATGAGGAAATTACTTAACTTCTCTAATCTCAGATCTGCTCTAAAGAGGAGCTTGCTGTAAGGATTAGATAAGCCAGTACACCTGGGATGCTTAGACACTCACACAGCACATGCTGTAACTGGAGGAGAGAGAGCTCTTATCGTGATGATGTACATGACATTAGCCCCATTCACAAGCAAGGATACTGACACTCTAAGAATGAAGTAGCTTGATCAAGATTTTGTGTCTGCTAACTCTTCCCTTATGCCAACCAGGTGGTGTTTACAGGAAAAACTTGGTAACTTCCATCCAAGGAAGAAGATGAGGACAGTGGAGAGAAAGGGAAGTCTTTCTGTTTTTCCAGGTGGTGACAACATGATAAAACCAACAGAAGGAAGGTAAGACCAGGATGGGAAGCAGCCAATAGAGTCTCTGGGCTAGGATATGGGGCTCCAAAAGGTGCAGTCATCTCATGGAAATCACAGAGTGACACAAGACAGGGCTAGCTCTTGAATTAGTATGTCAGAACCAGCAGGAGGAACAGGTGATGAAAGGCAGACATTAGAGACTAATGAACTAGCAAGGAATCAAACAGGCCCAGCTTTTTATAGGCAGCAACAATAAAAATAGAATTTATTCATAAACTCAATCATCCAATGAAGATGCATTACATATTTTCTACGTACTAAGTGCTAAGGATGCAATAGGTTGTGGTCAACACCCAATCCCAACCTATGGTGAGAGATGTTGAATATCAAGTAGGAAATAACAGCATATTGTGAAAGTGTGATGGAATCATGTGGAAGCAGAAACTAAAAGATGTGGAGGGATCCCAAAGGAAATGATACTTGAAAGATGAGAAGGAGGTAGTGGGCAGAGGTAGGGTGCTTATGTTTGAAGCCAAGGAAACAGCCTAAGCAAAGACCCTAAAGCATGAAGATCATGGCTCAAGTGGTAGAATAAATTGCATAGAGGTGGAGATGAGGGATGATACAGAAACCAGGTCATCTGGGACCTTTTCATTGATATTAATAAATGTCTGTTTTATCACAGGGACCAAGAAGAGTCATTGAATACCTTTTAGAAACACAAAATCAAGTTAATTTTTTTAGAAAGGCCACCACTGTATGGATTAAAAGAGGTAATAGAGGTTGCAAAGAGACTCAGCAGGAAGATAAAGTGTAGACCCAGTTAGCAGAGAGTGGCTTTCATAGGGAATCATGACAGACATAGAAAAGAGATGGTTTAAGTAAGTTAGAATGCTGAACTGACAAGAGTCAGAGATGAATGATTGTCAGGGGAGCAGAAGTGGGAAGGATGGGAGAAAACACAAGGCCAACGATGCCACCACAACAGCACAGCCAGCCAGCAGGACTGCCTGGAGAATGCGTGAACAGAACACATTTATGGGAGATATTTTGTCATGAATTGACTCATGTGATCATGAGGCTGACAAGTCTGAGATCTGAAAAATAGACCAGCAGGCTGGAAACATGGGAGAACTGATGCTACCTCAAGTCCACAGGGTCAGAGACAGCATCCTTCCTTCTCAAGGGACTTCCAGCTTTTCTCTTCAGGCTTCAACTGATTAGAAAAGGCCCACTCTCATTAAGAAGGATAAACTTCTGATTTAAGCATTAACCAAATCTTAAAATGCCTTAAAGCAGCATCTAGACTTGATACGTCACAAATGAGGTACAGCATAGCACAGACAACCTGGTTCATGAATTTAACTATCACAGGGAGAAGGAGGACTTGATTTCAGATCAACTCTCACTCTAAGCAACTGTTGAACAATTTGGTTAAGTTCAGAAAGCAGATAATTGACTTGAGGGATCTAATCCATAGAAGTAATCATCAGAGCCCTTTGAGAGAGGCATTGAGGAGGATGAAAATATTAGACAAAGGATACATCTATCTGAAAAGGAAGACAAGTGAGAGGGAAAAACTCAAGTCAAGGAAAGAGGGTTCAAGTGGGAAGGCATGGTCTCAGAATTGTATGCTAAGGATAGAGAACAAAAGACCCAGCAAGGGTCCTCCTGCAATTGCATTCTTGAGTGTTGACCAAGTTTGGAAACAGTGAATCTGATATCCTCAATGAAATGGTTAAAGAAAAATTTTCCCATATTAAAATAGAGTCAGGGGCTAGAGCAGTGTCTCAGCGGTTACGGCACTTGCCCAACATGCATGAGTGTGCGAGTTCAAACTCCAGCACCACATACACAGTGAAGTCTTGGAGCAACAAAAGTCACATGAAAGACTAAATAAAAATTGTTTCTCTCTATCCCTCTCTCACACTGTCCCTCTCTCTTTAAAAAAAAAAAAAATGGAGTCAGACATGCTCATACAGGAATTGTATAGAATACCTAATAGGCCTAATCAAAAGAAAAGCTCACTGAGACACATCATATTCACAACATGTAATGAGAAATCAAGGAAAGAATATTAAAATCTGAAAAAATACCAAATTACATTCAGAGGCAAATAAACAAGGCTCACCTCAGTCTTTTCAACTCAGACTCTAGAAGCAAGAAGATCCTGGAAAGATACACTTCTATCTCTGAATGACTATGACCCTCAGCCAAGAATTCTATACACAGCAAAACTCAGCTTCAAATTCTAATGGGAAATAAGAACATTTCACAATAAGATCAAACTTGCAGTATTCATGAACAGAAAATCAGCATTACAAAGAATTTTCAAAGATAAGCAACCGATAGAAGAACAATCAAACAATCCTCAAAACCCACAAACAGGAAATTCAATAAAAGTACACACCAACAAAAGACAACCAAGAGAGCACAGAACTCACTAATAAAACATGATGACTATGAACTGCAACCATACTGAGTGTGAATGGTCTCAACCAAATCAAAAGACAAAGATTAGCGTATTGGATCAACAAACATAATTCAACAATATTCTAATTACAGGAGACCCATCTTACAGCCAAAGACATCCACAGATTGAGTGTGAAAGGATGGAAAAATCTATCAGGCTATGGCTCAAGAAAGCAAGCAGAGATAAAGAAGACCACTACATCCTAGTAAAAGCAACAATACAACAGGAAGATATAACCATAGCAAATATACTCTCCAAGCACCAGTGCTCCCAAGTATGTGGGAAAAGTACTCCATGATATAAAACCATGGGTGGACCCCAGCATGATAATACTTGGAGATTTTAATACTCTTCTATCATCAATAGACAGATCATGAAAGTGAAAAAACAATAAAAATATCTCCAACCTAAACAGCTCCATAAATCAAATGGACTTAACACATATCTATAGAATATTATACCTTCTTCTCAGCAGCACATGGATCCTTCTCCAAAATAAATTATATTCTAGCTCACAAAGGAAATCTCAGCAATTAAAAAAGTAGATATTATCCAATGTATCCTATCAGACCACAACACCATGATCCTAGCAATTAACAGCAAAAATTATAACAGAAAATAATATATGCATGGAGATTGACCAATATCCTATTAAATGAGTAATGGATCCAAGAAGACATGAGAACACAAATCAAGAAATTCTTGGAAGCAAATGAGAATGAAGACATAACATATTGAAACCTCGGGGACAGCACGAAAGCATTCATTAAGGGAAATATTATAGCACTGAGTGCCTACATTAAAAATCAGGAGAGGGCCTGACTAAATAAGCTTATGCTCCACCTCAAATCCCCACAAAAGGAAGAACAATCTAATCCCAAGCCAGGAAAGACAGGAAATAATCAATATCAGAGCTAAAATCAGTGAAATAAAAAATAAACAAAAAATAAAAAAAACCAATGAAACAAAGAGCTGGTTCTTCAAAAAAATAAATAAAATCAACTGACCCTTAGCCAATCTCACTAAAAGAAGGAAAGAAATGAATAAAATCATCAAAATCACAATGAAATGGGAGCAGTCACCACTGACCCCACAAAAGTCCTATCAGAACCTATTTTGGAAAACAATACTCCTCTAAATCAGATACTCTGGAAGACATGAACAAATTCCTAGACACATACAACATTCACAAATTGATGCAGGTTGATATTAAAAGCCTGAACAGCCCAACAAGAGGCCCTGGAATCTGTATAGACTTCCAAAGAAGAAAAGCCCAGGACCTGATGGATCCCCTGCTGAATTTTGCCACACCTATGAGGAGGAGCTAACACCTCTCCTTGTTAAGCTATTCCAAGAAATTGAAAAGGAGGGAACTCTCCCAAATACTTATGAGACAACCGTAACACTGATAAGAAAACCAAACAAAGACACATAAAAAAAAAACTACAGACCAATATCCCTGATGAACATTGCTGCAAAAATCCTTAATAAGATTCTAGCAAACTGCATTCAAAAACTCATCAAGAAAATAATTCATCATGAACAAGTGGGCTTAATTCCAGATATGCAAGTTTGGTTCAACATACACAGATCAATAAATATGATTCATCACTTAAACAAAACAAAGGACAAAAACTATACAATCATTTCAATTGATGCAGAAAAGGCCTTCCGTAAAATCCAACACCCATTTATGACCAAAACTCTGGGAAAGATAAGGATCAATGGAACATATCTTAACTATGTAAAGTCCACATATGACAAACCCACAGCTAGCATAATACTAAATGGAGAGAGCTGAAAGTATTTCCACTAAACTTGGAACAAGACAAGGCTGCCTGCTCTTAGCACTTTTTTTCAACATAGTCCTCAAGACCCTAGTTGGAGCAATCAGGCAAAAGAAGAAAGTCAAAGGAATAAGAATAGGAAGACAAGAAGTCAAACTGTCCCTTTTAGCAGCCTGGCAGGCTACAAGATCAACATGCATAAATCAATAGCTTTATTATACGCAAACAATAATAGGGCAAAAAAAGAAATCAGGAGATTAGTCCCATTCATAATATCCTCAAAAAGAATAAAATGCTTGGGAATTAACCTAACAAGGCAAGTAAAAGACCTCTACAATGAAAACTATAGAACACTGAAAAAAGAAATTGAAGAATTTCTGAGAAAGCAGACAGATTTTCCACATTCTTCATCAGTCAGAATCAACATAATTGAAATGGCCATTCTGCCAAAAGCACTGTACAGATTCAACAAAATCCTCATCAAGATATCAATGTCGTTCTTAACAGGTACAGAAAAAGTAATTCTCAAATCATTCGCAATAACAACCCAGAATAGCCAAAACACTACTAAGCAAGAAAGATGAAACAGGTAGTTTTGCAATACCAGATTTAAAATTATACTATAAAACTTTAGTAACAAAAACTGCATGGCATTGGTATCGGAATAGGCATGAAGACCAATGGAATAGAATAAAAGACTCAGAGACAAACTCACAAATCTTTAAACATCTGATCTTTGACAAGGTAGGTCCAAATATAACCTAGAGGAATAATAGCCTACTCAGCAAATGGTGTTGGACAAACTTGACAGCCACTTGTGGCAAACTGAAATTAGATCCTTATCGCTCACTTTGCACCAAAATCAAATCAAAATGAATCAAGGAACCTGGAATTAAATCAGTTCCTATACTACTGCTAGAAGAAAAATTAGGAGCAACACTCCAGCATATGGGAGTAAGCAACAACTTTCTCAACAAGACTCCCAAAGTGAAAGAATTAAAGTCAAGAATTAATGAGTGGGATGCCATTAAATTGAAAAGCTTTTGCTCAGCCAAGGAATTGGTCAAAACTATCAAGAGAGAACCCACATAATGGGAAACAATCATGACCCATGATTCCTCCAACAGGGTACTAATATCCAAAATTTACAAAGAACTCTAAAAACCTGGATATCAAAAACATAACCAATCCAATCAATATGTGGGCCAGAGAACTAAACAGAAACTTCTCAGCAGAGGAAATTGAGCAAGCCAATGATTATTTGAGAAAGTGTTTAAAATCACTAGTAATCAGAGAAATGCAAATTAAAACTACATTAAGATTTCACCTCACTCCAGTCAGATTGGCAAAGATGGAGAATATAAATAATAACTGTTGCTGGAGAGGTTGTGGGGAGATAGGAACACTAGCACACTGTTGGTGGAACTGCAGACTGGTACAGCTGCTCTGGAAAGGAGTTTGGAGACGCCTCAAAAAATTAGAGACGGATCCACTGTACAACCCAGCTATCTCCCTACTTGGTATTTTCTCAAAAGAACTAGAATCAGCACATTAATATAACTAAAAAGTTAATGTTCATAGTAGCTCAATTTACAATAGCTAAATTATGGAATCTATCCAGATGCCCCTCACTGGATGAATGGATCCAAAAGCTGTGAGATATATATATATATGTGTGTGTGTGTGTGTGTGTGTGTGTGTGTGTGTGTGTGTACATGCACATATACCCACACACACACACACACTATGGAATTCTACTCAGCTATTAGAAACAACGATATTAGGGCCTATGAAGGTAAACGGATGTCAATGGAAGAAATTATGCTCAGAGAAATTAGCCAAACCCAGAGACTCAAGGATCAAATATTTTCCCTCATTTTTGGAGGCTGGAGCAAAATCCGGGCTTGGATGAAATGTCAAGCTCATGTACTGGACTCACCACAGTCGAAGCAACACATAATCTAAGGGAACCATCGATATGTGGGGGCGGGGGGTGATGTGGGAGGGAGGGGAGAAGGTGATAAGTAGGTAGAAGGGATCCATGGGGGAATCAACAATGTAGCTTACTCTTTACTCCCCCCAAAAGGCAAATAATACTTATGCAATCATTTAATATTTAGTTCTGGGAAATCCAGATTCGTGCATATATATAAAACATTGTGTCTGTTACAGCTGGTGGGGGGGCAATATAAAGTGTCAAGAGATGGGCATGTGGGACCTGGGGGTGATTCTGGATTAGGATCAGAATATCATACTGCTACTATGTATGTATTTATGATTGTATGACAACACAACTCTTCAATAAATTTTTTTTTAAAGAGTGCTTTGCTAAGCTCCTCCAGTGGGTAGCCACACCCTGTCAGTGCTTTCCAGCTGGCTATGGGTCCCCAGGCACATTTCTCCAGCTGCCGAGGATTTCCATGGGTCATTACTCATCCAGGGGCCTCCAGAAAGCCCTCTGGGCCAAGCCTGCCTAGAGACAGCTCTTATTTATCAAGGAGCCCTGGGGATCCATGCACTCCTGCTGTGTTAACTTCTATGGCTTAACGCACTCCGTATATTCCGTGTACACCACTGCCTGTAATGTCCCAAAATAGACCAATGGCTCCTCAGGGGACAGAGACTATGCCTTTTTATACTACCAGAGCCTACCACCCACCCCTAGATCCCCTAGGTCACTTACACACCAAGAGGTGCTATTCAAGTGACCTGAAATCCACTCTCTGGCTGAACAGCTGCCTCCCATTGCTCCCTATCTCGGTCCACTGTTGCTATAACGAAATACATCAGACTAGACTATTTATAAAGAAAAGAAATTAATTTCCTCCTATTCCAGGGACTGAGAAGTCCAAGAGGGTGCCAGCATCCTCTCAGCTTCTGGAAAGACCCTTCTTAGTGCATCATAACATGATGGATGCCATAACATGGTGAGACAGATCCAGAGGCCACTTTTATCACAGAACCACTCCTGCAATGATCCATTAATCCCTAGTGGATTAATGCATTAATAAAGGCAGAACTTTCATGACCCAAACAACTCCCAAAGGTCCTGCCTCTCAAATACCATAAACTAATGGCTTTGGGGATGACGTTTCCACCACGTGAAACTTGGGAGACAGATTCCCCCAGACACATGGAGTCCCACTGCACTGCCCTGTCCAGACTGCCTGCTCAGCAGCTGCCACAGCTTCCTTCATAATTCCAGAAAGGATCACACTCCTTCCCTGCCTCAGTTCCTTTGCAGCATCAACTTGACGAAGAGAACCTCACCCTTCAATGTGTCCTATGATAGCCTTTGGTCATCTGGCCCAAACTGCTTCTCTTCTCCTATCTTTTTATTCAACATCTTATTTATTTATTTATTTATTTATTACCAGGGATTGAACCCGGGGTTGCTTAACCACTAAGCCACATCCCTCACTCCCCCAACCACCCCCGGTTTTTTTTTTTTTTTTCATTATTTTGAGACAGGGCCTCTCTAAATTGCTTTGCTGAGGCTGGCTTTGAACTTGCAATCCTCCTGCTTCTGCCTCCCAAGCCACTGGAATTGCAAATGTGAGCCACTGTCCCTGGCTCATCATCATCTTTTAAATAATTTTTTACTGAGAAACAAGCAGTAAAGACAGAATGAATGGAGAAAACAGCAATCCAGTGTGTGGTCATGCAGAGGGCAGAGAACTAAAAAATGAATAACTATAGGCTTATGTATCAGTGATAAGAGCCTGAAGTGACCAGAGAAGGGTAAGAGAAAGGAGGTGAGTGGGCAGCCTTCCTACAGAGGGGAAGGCAGGCCTCCTGGGGAGACCGCAACTGAGCAATGACCAGGAGAAGAACAGCAGTATCTGGACAGCGGGGCTCAGGCATTGGTTAGTAAATGCCTAAGGTGTGGTGGAAACTCAGATCTGATTCTCACCCTCTTCATTCTCCTTCCATTTAGAGTAGTTGAAAAGTCTACAGATAACTTTATTCCACAGAATCCCTTTTGCTAGTATTCTGGATAGAAATTAGGTCTTTCCAATTACCTACGCTTGCACAAAATTTGCCTGTTTCCGACTGGTGCACAAGACCTGGAGCCACTTCTTCCTGTGGCCACTGGCTATTGCTTTGCCTAGGGAGGTCCTGGTTTTCCTGCAAGGTCCAGAGGCTGTGCCAATGGGGACTGCTGCTTCCCTGCCACCCCTCCCACAGTCGGGCTCTCCAGAGCTGCTCCTTCTGTTGCCCCCGCTGTGCTGGGTCTTGCTGCTCAGGGTGCTACTTTGGCTCCCCTAGGTATATTCACACCTTTGCTCAAATCTCCTTGGTTTAACTCTTCAGTCACTCTATGGGTGTGCTGATGTACTTCCTGAGCAAGAGTTGGCCAGAGAAAAGGAGACCACACTGAAATGACATCCACAGCCTTCCAGACTGAAAGCGGGAAATCGAGGACCAGTCCAGGTGAAGCAAAATGGTGTTGGAGGAACTGAGAGAAAGGAGGTGCTGCTGGGGCAGAGAGAGCAGAACTGAGTGGTACCCTGTGAAGGGCCAGTCCTGCTGGGCCTGGAGGCCACACACAGATAGTGCTAATGACCAGCTGAGGGAGCCCGCTGTCTGATTCTAAATGCATGGCTCCTTTTCCGTGCCACTCTGAGTGCCCAGTTCTTTGCTTCCTTCCATAGCCTCCTCCCCTTCATTTCTTACCTTCTACTTTCTCATAAACCCCACAATGAAAAAGGACTTCAAGAGCCACTAGAGAAAGGGGCAGATGACCCAGATTCCCCCAACATTGCTCTGTCCTACTCCGTCACACTCAAGAAGGAAGGGTTCAGAATCCCTGACTCCTGCCTGCCGTGTCTCGGGAAGAGGCAGGGTGATGCGCTTACGTGAGTGTGCAGTTTGCAGCCCTACCAGGTGGCTGGTTGTCTTGGTCCATTTTCTGTTGCTATAGCTGAATACCAAGGACTAGAAAGTTTGTAAAGACAAGAGGTTTATTTAGCTCACTGTTCTGGATGTCCAAGGGTATGGCACCAGCATTTATTTGGAATCCAGTGAGGGCCTTCCTGTGGAGTGTGGCATGGTAGAGGACATCACATGGAAAGAGCCGAGCAAAAGTGCCAAGTGGGCACGTGCCCAAAAGGCCAAAACACCAGGACCAACTTGCTTTATCACAGCTCGCTCCTGCAATAACTGATCCAGTCCCTCGAGACCTAACTCACTCCTGCAAGACCTCTTGAGAAAAACCTCAATCCATTCATAAGAGTGGGGCCCCAGGACCTAGTCACCTCCCAGATGCCCCCCCCTTCTGACACAGCCACTTTGGGAAATCAATCCTCAACCTGAGTCCTGGTGAGGATGAACCACAGCGCCAGTTTTCACCCCACCCTCACCCCAGGTAAGTTCAAGCCCATGCTCCGACGTCCTGCTGGCCTCACTGCCAGGCAGCAGTATGTCCTCCTGGGACCCTGCTTTCCTTTTCCAACTGTGCTTTCTGCCTGTCACCGCTCCTCACAGGTGTCAACCATGAGGAAGGTCTCAGATGTGCTTGATTCTGTTGCTCCCTCTGCTATTGATGCACTTGGGTGTGATGACATATTTCCTCAGAGTCGTAAGTGCCCGCATCAAAACTGTTTGCATCAAAAAGGTTCCCGAGCTGCTCTTAAAGGCATAAATCTCAGCTCGTCTTGTGGAGACATTCAGTGGATTGTCAGTCAGCTGGAGGACAGCTCTGTATTCTCAGGATGGAAACTCTCACAGGTACTTGACAAATCAGTAAGAGCCGAGGGCCCCAGGATCCTTGGGTTCAAAACCCCTTCCCTCCACCTTGCCCCTCTCTTTAGCCACATTGAAACCTCCATAATACACAATCATTTCCATTTTCATTTTGAATTCACAAGCAGTCTAAAATGAGAGGGTGTCAATGGATGCGACATATTTCTTTTTGTTTTATTTTCTTTTTATCAGTAATAATACATATGGATGCAACATGATGTTTAAGTGCATGTACACAGGTGTCTAATGATCAAATCAGCCATTAGAATATCCCTCATCTCAAACATGTATCATGCATCTGTGGTGATAAGATTTAAAACCCTTTCTTACAAGTATTTTGAAATACACAATACGTTATTATCAGTCACCTTGCTGTGCATGAGATCACCAGAACTTATTCCTCCCAATGGTAACTTTGTCCCACTATAACAAAGTCTCCACTGTCCCTGTCTACCCTCAAACACCCATAGCCAGAATGAGCCAATTCCACGGGCTCAGCCTTTTTCAGTTGCACATTGAGGTCACACAGTATTTATCTTTCTGTGCCTGACCTATTTCACCTAGCACAGTGCTCCCCAGACTTTTGCATAGAGCCCCTCTTTACTGTGGTCTGCTGCAATGAACATGCATGCAAAAGGTAGGATCTGCATATTGGAGTTATCGGAGGAGAAGTCACAGGGGTTGCCACTGCATCAATACTGGAGTGCTTTAGAGGCCCTCCCTGCAATCTAGATCATTCCATTTATGAGTACCACGTTTCACTCTTGCCTGTCAACTTCTAATTATTCTTCTGGACCACTTCAAGTCCTTCCATCATGATGGTCCTGCCTCATTCCCATCTCCATCATGACTTGCTGTTTTAGTCTGGTTTTCATTGCTGTGACTAAAAGACCTAAAAAAATAGAGAAGAAAAGTTTATTTTGTGCTGATGGTTTCAGAGGTCCCATGGAACTGACTCCTTTGCTCTGGGACCAAGGTAAGGCAGAACGATATGGCAAAAGGTTGTTGTTGAGGAGAGCAGCTCAGGACATGGCAATCAGGAAGCAGAAAAAAGCTCCATTCACCAGGGACAACATATAAACCCCAAACTCACACCCCCCCAATGACCTATCTCTTCCAGCCATACCTACCTGCCTATAGTTACTGCCCAGTTATCACCCAATTTATCCACATCAAGGGATCACTGCACTGATTAGGTTGTCTCTTATAACCCAATCATGTCACCTCTAAACTTTCTTGCATTGTTTCACACATGAATTTTTGGGGGTAACACCTCATATGTACACCATGACATCTGCCATGAAGTTTATCATCTATACTCTCTATTTGGCCCTGAATAATCAGAATAGTAAACTGACAGAACTTCAACTATGATAAGGACCTCTTGAAGAATTTGAAATTGGATCAGAGTATCCTTGATTGTTATAAATTACAATGTGTAGAGCAGTAAGAGCCTGTGCTAGAAAGAGAATGGGGGAGCTGAAGTCCTGCCCTTCTGGGGACAGTCCTACACAACAAAGAACTGTCTCATATCCTACACAAATCCTGAGTATCCCACCAGACAGCCAGAGACTGAAGGCGCGCCTTGACATATGGCAGATTTCACACAGGACATATGTGTTCTGAGATGCCTCTTCACTCTCCCAACCCATGTCACAACATCAGGCATTATTTTGACACCACATTTATAAATAAGGCTCAGCTCATTTGTAAGAATATCATGCTTCCTCATTTTCCCTGCTTCTACAGTCTGTAATTTGAATTGGTATATAGTCCTTGCATCAAGTAAAGTTATATCCTTTTTCTCTTTTCATACACAAATAAGTCTGGCCCATTACTGGTTACCCTTCATGCATTTTAGTTCCAGAATATATGCAGAAATATATGTGCTTCTCACACAGACTGCTTGTGGTCTCCTCCTCTTAAATCCAACTGTATTCATTATAGGCAGGTGCAACTATTACATCGTCTAGAGATAACTGAAAATTTATATACCAAAGTACATATTATTTATTTTAAAAACTTGCTTTTTATTCCTCCTTTATAATATACTTAGGGTATTACACTGATTTTTATTATGTATGTAAGTCTAATATCTGCAAATTTCATTTTGGTTTGGTAAATGAGGCATTACAAATTATTTGTTATGAAAGAAGATATTAAGTACAATAAGTTGGAGAACCACTGATCTATTTCAATACCTCATTTTACAGAGGAAGAAAGTGAGGTACGGAGAGATTAAATGGCCCAATCACTAAATTGCTGATCTGGAATTAAAACCACGATCTGACTTCCAGTCCAATTCTCAATTTTGTTCTATAATTTTAGTTGCATATTGAGTGGTTCCTATTTCTGCAGTAGGATTATGTTCATAATCTCCTTGAGAACAGAGCCATTTTGTACAACCCTTTTCTATAATCATCACAGTGCCTAATATAGCATTAGACATACAGTAGTTACTAATACACACTTAACATATCAGATCGTATTGAATTACATTGCACTGCATTGAAATTAGATGATTTGCACTGAATAGAGGGTGTTAATGCTTTATGGCCAATGGTGTCTTCCAGTGAAACAGTCAGTGTCATCAGTTCTGGGCCAGGAAGCTACAACTGGCAGCTACATCAGAGTGCCTCTTTACCTTCCCCCTGTTCTTCATTAGTTTCCAGACTCTGGCCAACAAGTATTGCTTCCCTTCTGTCCTCCCACACTTTCAACTGACTTGGGTCGGGGCCCTTCCCAAAGTCTACCAACTTTCATCTCTGGTTGTCCCTTGGGATACAGGCTGAGTTCGGTGCTGGGATAGATTCTGCAAACTATAAAGTATTATCAGGAAAAGAGCTGAAAGTAAGCTTTTGCCTTTTCAAAGTTGTTCAGGTTCTCATTTTTTTCCCTGGATTTTTCTAAATGTGTTAAGAAACATGGCCTATGATAAGATGCTTTGATGACATGATACAGGAGACAATCCTACCTGTCAGTGAGAAGGCACCCAAACACTCACTCAGATGCCACATTCTGAGATCAAATTGTACCTTCTTCCCAGTGAGTGTGCATGTATGTGAACACACATGTAAACAGAGGGTAAGACAAAATCCCTCACTAATTCAGCTGCCAGAATTCATCACATGTCACAGGAAGTGGGAGACTCGTTAAGGAGTGTCAAGAACTATGTGCAAAACAGTGGAATTATGAGGGTTGTGGCCAGA